>JAODUP010000100.1:1195000-1215000 GCA_025642065.1 Paralvinella palmiformis | reverse complement strand
AGATCGAGTCAATCACCTGAAAGGATCAATCAGTTGATGGTCAGCCAGTTGATACGGCCAACCGTCCGACACACACACACACACACACACACACACGTAAATACACACACACGCACGCGCGCGCGACGCGACGCACACACACACACACACACACACACACACACACACAATCAAACGTAAAATGAATTTTCAAGGGTAACATAAAGACAAGTAACATCGTCTTTAAGAAGTTCCCATCATCATCATCTTTACCATCATCATCAACAGCCGTTCCAAACATGTCAGAAGACAATCGCCATGGCTCGTCCATTGTCAGCTGATGTGTTAGTGTGACGACAATACCCGACCGGATACGGGATCGTCATCTAGCGCCACCTGGTGATGGTTATTTACGTACGGTGGTTTTGCAGAACAGTACTACTGAGAGAATCCCCGACAGGCTAATCCGTTTACACCCATGAGGTGTTCAACACCACCCAGCCACCAACCCTTCACCCACCACCCTGACAGCCAGACACCCACAAGTCCTATTTGTGTCTAGCATATGACAGACGATTCTATTACAGAAGCCCAGAGATGACATTACAGCTGGGATTTATCTTATCTAATCTCTTTATTCAGTTACTGTCCTACCATTCTCCAATACTGTCCAACACCATAATCGTTTAGCACATTATACTTTCATATATATATATATATATATATATATATATATAATTAAATGATGGTGTGTGTGTGTGTGTGTGTGTGTGTGTGTGTGTGTGTTTATAGAATATTTTATAATCGCTGACCTTCACCTGACAGATCATATAATTTTCTATGTAAAGATAATCATATCATAAACATTATCATGTCCCCCCCTCCAAAACAAATTCGCCAAATTTAAAATCATCATTCCCCCTTTCTTGATCCTGAAGAGATGATCTATTACATACTTACTATTTAATATACTCCGTAAATGAGTTGTATGAAAGTTACATAGATCACACAGCAGAAATGTGTTAATAAAGGACGTGCACCTTTTAAATATGCCGTTGAGTTTGTGGTCGACGTCAAATTATTTATTTTTCAAGTAGCCATATTCATTTCCAAATAATTCTTAGATCTCAGGTATATACGCTTGTATTCAGTAGGACATCGAGTATTCATATTGCGATACCTGGGACTCTCAATACACTCTGGATTACAAAAGCCAGTTGATTGTTTCCCGACTGAAATGACTAATTTCGGCTGAGTCGGTAGTGAAATAGTCTGAAGGGTTAAGCGATCAGGGGGTGAAATTGCCCCCCCCCCTCCAGTCGCCATACAGGTGTAGAAATGCTTACATCAACGCGAACATGATTATTAATAATTCGGCTCAAGTTAACCGCTTTGCTTTTCAAATCTGTATGGCACTCAGGGTTCAGGCATACAATATATATATATATATATATATATATATATATACCTTTATCTACCAGGTTTGGCCTATATTGTTCCCTTGGTGGGAGTTCTATTCCGGAATATGTCTCTTCATAATCTATCACCCTAAATGCTTAGGGAAGGAGTTCTGGAGTTCTGAAGGGGTTCTGAAACAGCATATCCAAAAATGCTCCTTTTTATTTTGAGTGCCTTTATAAAATCCACATCATCATCATCATCCATCATCGTCGTCGTTATCATCATCATCGTCGTCGTCGTCGTCGTCATCATCATCATCATCATCTAACATAGCTATTCATGACTGAATACGCTGAAGTTTATAAATCAGAAGTGCACAACAACAACAACAACGACGACGACAACAAAGACGACGACGACGACGACAACAACAACGACGACGACGACGACAACAACAACAACGACGACAACAACAACAACGACGACGACAACAACAACGACAACAACAACAACGACGACGACGGCGAGATCAATAACAACGACGACAACAACGACGACGGCAACAACGACGACGACAACAACAACGACGACGAAGACAACAACAACAACAACGACGACAACAACGACGACAACGACGACGACAGCAACAACAACGACGACGACAACAACGACAACGACGACAACAACAACGACAACGACGACGACAACAACAACAAAAACGACAACGACAACTACGACGACGACAACAACAACAACGACGATGACAACAACAATAACGACGACAACAACAACAACAACGACGACGACGACGATAACGACAACAACAACAACGACGAAAACAACAACGACGACGACGACAACAAAAACAAAAACGACAACAACAACGACAACGACAACAACAACAACAACAACAACGACGACAACAACGACGACGACAACAACAACAACAACGACGACGACGACAACAACAACGACGACGGCGACAACAACAACGACGGCGACAACAACAACCACGACAACAACAACGACAACGATGACGACGACAACAACAACGACGATAACAACAACAACGACAACAACAACGACAACAACAACACCGACAACGACAACAACAACGACGACGACGACAAGAACAACGACGACGACCACAACAACGACGACGACGACAACAACAACAACAACGACGACGACAACAACAACAACGACGACGACAACAACAACAAGGACGACGACAAAAACAACACCGACAACAACAACGACAACAACAACAACGACGACGACGACAAGAACAACGACGACGACGACGACAACAACAACGACGACGACGACAACAACAACAACAACAACAACAACAACGACGACGACGACAACAACAACGACGACAACAACAACGACGACGACAACAACAACGACAACGATGACGACGACAACAACAACGACGATAACAACAACAACGACAACAACAACGACAACAACAACGACAACAACAACACCGACAACGACAACAACAACAACGACGACAACAACAACAACGACGACGACGACAACAACAACGACGACAACAACAACAACAACAACGACAACAACAACAACAACAACAACAACGACGACGACGACGACAACAACAACGACGACAACAACAACGACGACGACAACAACAACAACAACGATGACGACGACAACAACAACGACGATAACAACAACAACGACGATAACAACAACAACGACAACAACAACGACAACAACAACACCGACAACAACAACACCGACAACAACAACAACAACGACGACGACAACAACAACAACGACGACGACGACGACAACAACAACAACACCGACAACAACAACGACGACGACGACAACAACAACAACGACGACGACGACGACAACAACAACAACAACGACGACGACGCCAAAAATATTAAATCACTCTCGACCTACAACTGCCCTTAAATGTCCAGTTTTGTTCTGTCCATTGTTTCACCGAGAATTGTTCCCAGCAACGAAAACATCCCGTACAACAATCGGTTATTACACTCAGTATAGTACATCGTACGACGATGGCAAATCTTAACGAAAGTTGATTGAAAGGGCTTTTTTCATATAAAAAAACAACCCCCAATGTCTGATCTAAGTACATCATTTCAGCTACAGTTATTGTGTACCCATGACGTAGATGACGGTAAATCATAGGCTCTGATATCGGTGAAATATGAGTTAAATAATTAATGTTATGATTATAGGCTATTGTCGCAGATGAAACCCTGATTCTCCTTGACATTTCCGGGTTCGGTGCTAATTAATCACCTCACTGATCAATACATCGTCACTTAAATAAAGAATAAAAAACACTGCGCAATCACGCTCGATATGTAAAAAAAACGTAACACCGTGTCTGTGTGTATGACGGTGTGCTGTGTATATGTGTCGGTGTGCCTGTGCGTGACGCTGCGTCTGTATGTGTGATGCTGTGCCTGTGTGTGTGTGACGCTGTGTCTGTATGTGTGACGGTGTGCCTGTGTGTGTGTGTGTGTGTGACGGCGTGCCTGTATGTATGACGATGTGTGTGTATGACGGTGTGTCTGTATGTGTGACGGTGTGCCTGTGTGTGTGTGTGTGTGTGACGGCGTGCCTGTATGTGTGATTGTGTGCTTGTGCGTGTGACGGCGTGCCTGTGTGTTGCTCATCGCCACCAACAGTACTAATCTTACCAGTCAGTTCACCTTTGACGTGATACCACAGAACAAAGAACGACACAAGAACTGATCCATCAGTGTGAACATAACGGAACAATATACATTCAGTCTACCCATCAGTTACTACAAGACCATGAACAACGGAAGATAGGTAAATTGATGGAACTGATCAAATGAAATATTTCACAATTAGTACACAACAACAACAACAACAACAACAACATCAGTATAACGAGCCCCTAAAATAAATAACTTGGCAAGAGAAGATCCACTTAAACCAAAAACTCGAAAGATACTCGAAATTGACGAAATGTTGACAATTAGTTGGGTTTTTTTTTGGGGGGGGGGAAGGTCAAGATGACATTTACAAACATTTATCAAATGTAGGGTCGTCAACAAGTGTATTTAAAATAAAACTGTAATCGCCAAATAACAGATACACTCTCCATAAATTGGAAGCTGAGGATGTTAGTATGACAAACTTTACAAATTCAAAAACAATATCTTCGTGATTATCACAATATCAGATAGCATCCGTAATAATTGGAAAAACGCAGATTTTTCCCTCTTTACTGACGTACGTTTGTGATATCTGTCATACGACTTCATAGAAAGTATTATAATAATGTTTTGGCCATTGTTGTTATACGATATGATACGATAGGATATTTATTTATATGTGTGTATATACTGGTGATACTCAGTTATACACTTCATATGATGGAGGTTAATAAGTGTGAAACATCATCAGCAATGTACAAAAATGGAATATTTCATAATTGTATTACATGTTAACGAACAAACTGGTATTAAATGAAGATGAAGATTACAACGCCTCACAACAACATCCAATATGATGGTGATTCCGACATCAAGATTGGTCATTCTCCTATCACAGCTGGGGTATCCGACATCAAGATTGGTCACTCTCCTATCACAGCTGGGGTAACCGACATCAAGATTGGTCACTCTCCTATCACAGCTGGTGTATCCGACATCAAGATCGGTCACTCTCCTATTACAGCTGGCGTATCCGACATGAAGATTGGTCACTCTCCTATCACAGCTAGGGTATCCGACATGAAGATTGGTCACTCTCCTATCACAGCTAGGGTATCCGACATCAAGATTGGTCACTCTCCTATCACAGCTGGCGTACCCGATATCAAGATTGGTCACTCTCCTATCACAGCTGGGGTATCCGACATCAAGATTGGTCACTCTCCTATCACAGCTGGGGTATCCGACATGAAGATTGGTCATTCTCCCATCACAGCTGGCGCATCCGACATCAAGATTGGTCACTCTCCTAACACAGCTGGTGTATCCGACATCAAGATTGGTCACTCTCCTATCACAGCTGGGGTATCCGACATCAAGATTGGTCACTCTCCTATCACAGCTGGCCTATCCGACATCAAGATTGGTCACTCTCCTATCACAGCTGGGGTATCCGATATCAAGATTGGTCACTCTCCTATCACAGCTGGACTATCCGACATCAAGATTGGTCACTCTCCTATCACAGCTGGGGTATCCGACATCAAGATTGGTCACTCTCCTAACACAGATGGCCTATCCGACATCAAGATTGGTCACTCTCCTATCACAGCTGGGGTATCCGATATCAAGATTGGTCACTCTCCTATCACAGCTGGACTATCCGACATCAAGATTGGTCACTCTCCTATCACAGCTGGCGTATCCGACATCAACATTGTTCACTCTCTTATCAAAGCTGGGGTATCCGACATCAAGATTGGTCACTCTCCTATCACAGCTGGGGTATCCGACATCAAGATTGGTCACTCTCCTATTACAGCTGGGGTATCCGACATGAAGATTGGTCACTCTCCTATCACAGCTAGGGTATCCGACATGAAGATTGGTCACTCTCCTATCACAGCTGGGGTATCCGACATCAAGATTGGTCACTCTCCTATCACAGCTGGGGTATCCCGACATCAAGATTGGTCACTCTCCTATCACAGCTGGGGTATCCGACATCAAGATTGGTCACTCTCCTATCACAGCTGGGGTATCCAACATGAAGATTGGTCATTCTCCCATCACAGCTGGCGCATCGGACATCAAGATTGGTCACTCTCCTATCACAGCTGGGGTATCCGACATCAACATTGTTCACTCTCTTATCAAAGCTGGGGTATCCGACATCAAGATTGGTCACTCTCCTATCACAGCTGGGGTATCCGACATCAAGATTGGTCACTCTCCTATTACAGCTGGGGTATCCGACATCAATATTGGTCACTCTTCTATCACAGCTGGGGTATCCGACATCAAGATTGGTCACTCTCCTATTACAGCTGGGGTATCCGACATCAAGATTGGTCACTCTCCTATGACAGCTGGCGTATCCACAACCAATCTCTGTTAAGTTTTTGGTAAACATTTGGACGTGGATATGCATGTCACAAACATTAGTAGAGCCTCACCTTCTATCTCCGAGATATCCAGGACTTAAATCCCGATCTAAAAATTGCTGTGTTCACGTCTTGATTATTGCAGCGCTCCCTGGTGTGGTTTTATCGATACTATTTTTCAAAATGCTGCTGTTTATTTTGTAATCGGGTGAGCCAAGTTTGATCGCGCTACACCAATTTTAAGATTTGACCTGGTTACAAATCCAGGAACATATCGAATAGGGGATATTGTTAACAATCTACAGGACATTAAATCGGGTGATTCCGGGATACCAGCGTGAGCTGTAGGACATCCAGTGAAATAAATTATTGTGAATGTGCCAAAATCAAATCTAAAATGTTACGGATTCTGGCGCCATTGTTATGGAGCAACTTGCCGAGTGTTACAAAATTGGCTAAATTGACATCTGTCGTTTTTTTTAATTAGAATTTTCCACCAAAGTTTTTAATCGTTGATATCTTTTATTTGCAAATTTGTCTTTATCATTCTCTAAATGTTTTACCATATATATATATATATATATATATATATACAGCGTCTATGAACCGAGTTTTGGTGCTTCATAAATATACTTTATTGTAACTGTGGGTCCGTAGTTTAGAATTGGCCAGTTTTATATCCCGGATGTGGTCAGAGATGACTAAAACAATTCTAAATGACCGTTTTGTGCTGATTTATGCCATTTACATTTGTATATCAATTAAATAATGTACGATAACTTCTGTATAGTTAGACGGTGGAATAACGGGATCAAGGACAACTGAGGAATGTACATGTTGGTGTTTTGTGGTCACTTTCGTCCAAACAAGTAGGCTAAATGGGCCGAGCAACCTTAAAAGGGGGGAAAGAGGTGAAGTGAACGATGAAGCGCTCATCAAACACAGCCCAGTCGTGGCTTGAACCCAGGTGTTACAGATCTGTGGCTAAATGCATTATTGGTTAGGCCGTCCAGCAATGTGGAGATGCTACACAAATTAAAAACAAAATGGAACAACCCCCAAATAGTCTATATTAGTTAATAATAATAATAATATTAATTAGAAACTTCTAGAGCGCCAATATCCCGAAAAGAATCGAGCTCAATGTTTTTCATTGACTATGTTATGTATAAGTCACAGCCATAAATACTTGAAGTCAGTGAATTTTAGCAAACACAAAGCTCTCTCTCTCTCTATATATATATATATATATATATCAGTGTGTGATCTGATTAGTAAAGTGTATTATATTTGTATTTATTTGCTTGTTGTAATGAATGTGGAATATTGCTGTTGTGTGTCCACGGTAAGCTAAATGGGCCGACCAACTTCCAAAGGTAGTGAAGCGAGGCGAATGATGACACAGCCCTCACGTATATCCGGGGTGGGCTTTGAACCCAGGTGCTATAAATCTGTCACCAGCCTTGTTACCAGTTAGCATGTGAAGGCGGCAGTGTTCGCGTCTTGGTCTTTCTATATTAAGTGTTTTGTGCAGTTAATCCATTTTGTATGTTTATTCGGTCATGATTTATTACAGTTGTGGTGGATAAGCGGCGATGAGTAGATCTGAATAATTTGAACGAGATTACGCCGAAATAAAACCGCTTACCTAAAACTACAGCTCGTAGGTGTATTTTAGGCCACAATACAGATATGTTACATTAATATTTTATTGTTTGTTAATAATTGCCTTACATATTACATCTCTCTCCTATATCATACAGATACGATAAGATGGAGCGCTACAAAAACGTGAAAACATTACTCTTATTATTATTATTATTATTATTAGTTTTCTGCAAATATTCGATTAATTAAACCAATCTACTGAAAACAATGCAAACATACATCGAAAGTAGTGCATTAAAAAAAAATCGCATCTGTTTTGGAAGCAAACAAAATGACCACGCACTTGTTTATCCAGCCGCTGACATTGAAGCTATCTAGTCAAACAATTTCTTTGTTGATTTTAGACTTTATACCGAGTCCAACGATCGGTGTCCTAATTTCAGTTGGCCTTCTGGTATCGCGTTACCTTTTGATGTGAATTAGTTTAATGCGGTAAGACAATCGGATTGGTCGGAATACTGCGCCAGTCAAGTGCCTAAATATATATACGACGATAGAACGTCCATTCTCGGCGAGGGCCACTTAGATGGCGGGTGTAAGATGTTAGCTGCTTATTGTGTAGATGCACTTCCATGGCTGGTTTAATCGAAGTGCAAAACACTACAGTTTGTAAAAGAGAACTCGGACAATAAAAAACAAATGGCGCGGTGCTTAAAAATATACATACTAAACAAAAGAAGTTAAAATGTCAACAACAACAATAACAACAACAACAACAACAACAACAACATAACTACTGCCATATTAATAATATACTTGTGACTTGTCATGAAGTTGGTTATTTGTAACGTTTATAACCAGACAGTAAAAAACTTCATATTGTCATGTTTGGATTATTTATTTCATCATGCCAACACAGTTCAATGATGTGGTAAATTTCACGCACGCACGCACGCACGCACACACACATTCACTGACACGCACACAGAGTTCTACTACCAGATCTACAGAACCTCGGCTACATTCACATATTACGGCTGACATCGCTGACTGGGCAATAATGTGTGGACAATAATTTACTCCGTGATGAAGCAGACGACAGGTATATGACAGATAACGAGCGGTGATGGCACATCAACGTGTAGGCGGACACCTGACCAGTCTGACCTGCAATATGAACATGAAGTAAAGCTTTACTTTTAACGACAATCCAATGAAGCTACACAGAGAGAGAGAGAGAGAGAGAGAAACACGAACAACGCCGAGAACAGCGTCGAGCACCAGAACAGCGTCCAGCACGAGAACAGGGTCGAACACGAGAACAGCGCCCAGCGTGAGAACAGTGTTGATCGTGCGCGAGCTTTTGTTTTCAGCAAATTCAAATTAGATTGGTCTCATTCAACCTTCCCCGCCGCCCCCGCCACTGCCCACTCATAAACAACACAAGTGTGTTTGTTGTTAATGACACGTGTTTGTTGTTATTGACATGTGTTTGTTGTTATTGATCAGAATGGTAAATATAAGAAGCAATCATCAACAGGTGCTGCTATCTTAAAGATGTCACTCATTAACAGATCAATACCAACCCAGAAACAACTGACATCTACGCAAACATGCCGTGCGGACGCAGACATATTAGGATAAACAAACAGACAGATGATGGACAGACAGACAGACAGGTAGAAAGACACGAGGAAGCTCCAGCTAGTCACACATAAACGATGGGCAGGTTAGACAGGTGAATGTTTGATGAAAGATTGGCTGCTAGAGGTGTTAGTTCAAGGACAACTTTATATACGGTAGAGATATTTCCCAGATTACGGCATCAATTTATTTCAATTATATAAACGAATCTGAACTTAGCATGCCACCAATAACATCTAAGGGCCAATATTGCTCAAGTGGTGTGCCTGGGTCCGTGGACGAACGGACAGCCGACGGACGGACGGACGGACGGACGGGCAAACAGGCAGGCAGACAGACAGACAGACAGACTGAAATAGGTAGATAAACTAAATTTAAAAACAAATCAACTTAAAGTGCTCTTAAACAGCAATTGTTTACAATTACATACTATATTAGCATCATCATCACCGTTATGAAAGGATTCTGGGTTCAAGTCATAATACTATCACTCAACTGTGACATCAGCATTGCGTGTACTCTATACAGTAGAGAGGAATATCCATATTAGTCGGTGAAAATAGCCACAACATACCTAAAGGTCGATTAAAGGAATATGTTATATTTAGAGCCATGGTAATTGCTCAGTACATAACACTGGGCACTAACTGAATGCCATACAGGATTACATAACAACAACAACAACAACGATAACAACAACAACAACAACAACAAAAAGCTATGTTTAGGTTTCAGGTACCAGTCATTTGGGATATCTTATAACGTGGGATATAACGATCTGTCAGTAGGAAATATAATTAAGTGTCACATAGGAAATTCCAATTAATTAAAATGTCAATTAATTAAAATGTCAATAATATCAATAATCATACTGTTTAATACTGGGCAGACAGACAGACAGATGAAGACATACGCGCGCACACACGCGCGCACGCACGCACAAAGTCTATAACAAATTTCCTACACAACTGCCCAAAAAGTTGACACAGTTCACTGGCTATAACTTCTAAACACAACAATCTAACCGGCAACAGATCATTAAGAACATGGCTATATTAGTACATATATCAGTGTATGCATATATATATATATATATATATATATATATATATATATATATATATCCCAATAATCATTTCAAAGGAACCATTACACTCGACGACATAACACACAAATACGGTGGGCGTTATTTTCACCAAACATCGGACATATAAGAAAAATCAATTACGCTTCCTTCGCCAGGTTGCGTGCGCTACATCGGGCAATGATTGGTGTCACTGTAGACGATTTATCAGTGACTCACCGGTCCCCTTTTGTTTCGGCATCTAGCATCTCCCGGCGTCGGCCATCAGTAGTTGATCAGTTTCCTTATCGCCTCGAAACATCGCCACTTATCTGGCATGTAGAAAGGTTCGAAGATGTGAGGGAATGGCGTGTCGTAGCCACAGACTCGAGCAATCGGTGCCTCGAGGTTGAGGAAACATTCTTGCTGCAATGGAAAGGGCGAGACACATCATACGGACAGTGACGACGAGGTTATTACTGTCGGAAAACGTAGGAGCTTGACGAGTAGGTGGGGGGGGGGGGCTTCTTGTTCGTCCTGGAAATCAGAAATAATACTATTTTGATTTTAGACGAGATCGGCTGAAATTAATGCGCTGATAACACCCGAAGGTGACAAGTTCGCCTAACATATCGCCAACATCTCGCCGAACGCAGACACACACACACACACACAACAAGCGCCGACAATGAAAGCCTGCGCTCTCTACTCAAAGTCTCAAAGCGCTTTGTTGTTGAATGAAGATGAGGAAATCTAACCCCCGAACAATAATGAACGTCGGTTCAAGTTTCTACAAGTGTCATGTACCTGGAGCTGTTATACAGCCCTCTGTCTGCTTAAGTACGCCATCTCCGTATATAGTGTCCACTCCGATGATTAAACTTTACCAGGACGGCGCTAGCATGTTAATTAGACGTGGATCGAGAAAAGCTTTGGGATGAATTATTTCCATAAAGTGAAGTGTTTTCTCCGAAGTAGTAGTACAGATACCCTCAAAGGCAAACCGAATTTTGTTTGGCTAAGCCGAAAACAATCCACTCATTCTCTGATTAGTTTCAGTGAAGGTTACGCGTAACAGCACCTCCGCTCCTCATACCTCAATTACCGTAACATATATAGTTATCCCTTTGAGGTTCTGTAAACTTCACAGTCCACTTGGCTGCGAATGAGTTTCTGGCAGAAATAATTAATATTGTGCAAAGGTAATTAGCGTAGAAAGATGTAAATTTTGTGTTTTAAATGTCTAGATGCATAACTCAGTTGTTTGGGAAGTGGGGTGTGGACGACTAATTCAACATCTAATTACATACTTCTGCATCAGTTCACCGTCTATATATATATATATATATATATATATGTGTGTGTGTGTGTGTCTCTCTCTCTCTGTGTGTGTGTGTGTGTGTGTGTGTGTGTGTGTGAACAATCAGACCTGAACTGATGATTCCTTCTGCGTATCAGACATCCGACCCTTGACATTTGACCTCTCCTATTTATCATTCAGTGTCCCCAATTTGGATATACATAAAAAATTGTTTGAGCGTGTGTCAGTCTGTGTGTCTCTATGGGTGTGTGTGTGAGGGGGGGGGACCTGATTGTTAAAACTGACAGAAGCTTTTGGAAAAAGTGACAAATGTTTTGCTCTTTGTTTCTCAGAGTCCGGGCCTGATTTTTTATGTCACCATACCCCAAACCTGTTGCCATACGGTACTAACAATATTCGGGCGTCTCCATGGCCTAACTAGTAGGGCGGTTGGCCACAGATCTATATCATCTGGGTTCAAACCCCGGTAGGGCTATGCCAGATGGGTGTTTCATCTTTCACTTGGCCTCATTACCTTTGGCGATCGTTCGACCCATTTAGCCTACCATGTGCACAAAGGTGGCCGTGAAACATTCTTCATCCAAAGATCATACAGAGGCAGAATCATATTTTAGTGAGATATTCTCATAATGTGTGCAAAATGACACATTTTCTTTGATAATTTCCCAGTAGATTTCAAGACTTCAGTGGCAATATAAATCAAATGAAGAGTGAAATAAATAAATCTGATTTTCAGGTATAACATTAGATTTTAAAGGCATCTTCTGATAACCAACATTATCTATGGCAAATAAGAAAAATGTGACAATTTCTCCTGGCCCCAAAATCGCCCTTCAGACCACCAGCAGCGCTCCTTTTATACTTCAATGGTCGTTGTAGATAGGTTCTCGTATTAAAGTGAGGACGAAAGTAAGGGGGAACACATTTGATGAGCTTGCGGTATTTGAAAATGGATAGGTTCTGTTTCGGCTCAGATGACAGCAGAACGATGTGTCCAGTACAGTGTCCTAGAAAACAGCACTGTTTATATTAGTTTAGCTGAGAACAAATTTACATTGGTACCACTTGGCCATTTTCATGCGTAACTTCATCGTTAAATGCATAGTGTATGGTATTATGCAATTTCAGTGTGACACGCTTTTGAAAGGTTCCTCCTGCCTGTTAGAGGACACTGTTAAATCTACATCCTACCTGGACAGATGCGGCCAGTTCACCGGCAAAACCTCCGGTCAGTGGAGCTTCATGCGCTATCAGGAGACGTCCCGTCTTAGTGACCGACTGTAAACAGAAACAATGTATTATTGTCTAAAGACGAAAACTAAATAATAGTAAAGAGGGTTGATAATAGCTAAATAAGACAATAACCAGCAACTCGTCGTCATCAACCAGATTGATATGGTGACTAAGTTCTAGGTTGATTCATTGTGACTTCGGATCATCACTATTTTTTTCCACGATTATTTAGGCTAATACTAAGCAGAAGGCATCTTTTTAGCTCAGTTAATCAAAACAGTAACTAATCCAGTTATCTACAATCGAGTTGTACTCATATTTACTATGATGAACTGACAGCTTTATCATGGCCTGAATTTAGCTTAAGTAAGCGGAATATATCAATGCGAAGTGGCCAAGTTTGCGAACCGTGTAGACACTTGTGTATCAAGGTTCATGGTTTGAGTCCCAATTATCACTGTCCGAAGTGTGGGCGGTGTGATAAAACTAGCGAAAAGGAATGGGCACTTTTTGAAACACTCTGTTCCTCCAGAGACGGTTCCTGGAGTGCTGTCGGCATCTTAAGCCTTTAGTGATAAGTAGTTGTGGGTGAGTGTTTAATGTTCACCAGCAGTTATGGTCTGATCTGGAACAGACTGAAAGCTGAAACATCGCATAGTAATACCAACAACAACAAAAAACGCTGAAAACTCCATGTCATCGAGAGAGTGATACGGAAAATCAATATTGATAACGCAAAATGGTACAAGTTATACACTGATAGAGATAACAAATCTTCTAATACCAGCTTATAGTTTATAATAAACCGAATCTAGCATCTCAATATAGTTAATGTTCTAGTGAGTGGGATGTTTAACCTGAGCGCTGATAACATCCGGGACATACGGGCGGTGAGTGGTGATTCCATCACAAAACGGACTATAAATACAGATAGGAGCCAGATTCAAATTAATGATGTTTGCACCGAGATTCTGTAGTCATTGTGTCAAAGTGGCCTCTGGGCGCGTGTGTGTGCATGCACGCCTGGATCTATGAATACCCTTGATATTTATAGTACAGTATCAGTCCGAATTAATCACTCCACTGATCAATACATAATTATTTAAACAAAGAACAACAACAACAAAAACATGATCACAATTGATACAAAGCATGTGTGTATATCTGTGCGCGCGCGCGTCTGTGTGTGCGTGCGTGTGTATGAGAGAGAGAGAGAGAGATGTCAAAAGATAATACTCTAATTTAAACACCCCTCATACAGCAGTAACATCAACATCACAAGTACAATACTACATATACAGTTATTATTAGCATGTACTCAATGCTAAATATAACCACATACTTCACTTTCATAATCAACATTATGTACAACAACGGACCATCAAGTGACACGTGGCCAGTTATAAAGGATGAGGGAACATGTAAGATATCGTGATGGCGCAGTTAGTTAGAGCGTATGACTGGTAGCCAGCCCAAAGGGTCGCGGGTTCGAAGCTCGGGGAGGTGCAATGCTGTCATGTGGCGACTGGTTCGCTCATCCATAAAAAATGAGAACCCGACAGGAGGCGATGGCTGTGTGTCCGAGTAACGCTTTGCGCCTTTAACGGCAGCATGCACTGTATGTTTCCTTGGGAGTCGAGGTGTGTGCTGGGTGGAAATAGCTCTGAGTCAGGGATAATAATACCATAGAGCGCCTCAGAACAGGGTTACCTGGTTCTGGTGCTATATAAACATGCATTATTACATCCAAAGCTAATACGCTTATGAACATCAGTCTGTGACAATTAATAATTTTGGAAGCACTTTACACCAAAATTATAGCTACTTATAGCAGATGTGTCCACATCTATAGAACGCCCGCATTAATCTATATGTAACGCAGTAGACAACTGAATCAGAACTACATTTGTTAACATTTTCTGATAATTTTAGTCTGGATTGTAATATTCTGCTAGAGGATAACAGAAAAAAGGTCAACAGGGAAGAGGATAAGAGGGAAGACTGCCTCAGATACATCGATACCCAAGCTTACATCTGTTGTATTTACATTATACTTATCATTTCTACCTGGAAAATGGTAAATACCACCACCACCACCACCACCACTACTACTACTACTAGTACCACCACTACATGTACTATGCCTAATATGATCAAGATGATTGGTGTTTTACGGCCACTTTTGTACACATGGTAGGCTAAATGGGCCGAGCGACCCCCAAAGGTAATGAAGTGAAGTCAAAGATGAAACAACCTTCAGATATGCCCACGCCCAGATTCGAACACGGGTGGTAGTGATCTGCGGTCCAACACGCTACCGGTAGACCACGAGGCGCCCCCACGACTAATATGACACACTAGCACTAAGACGACTATCTTAAATGATAAGACGTAACAGCAACAAGACCAACATCTGTAACATAACAATTGCCTGTCATGTATGTATGACCACTGGCTGTAACATAACAGACACTGTAGTCACCATCTATGACACAGCAGTAAACACTCAAGCTACTATCTGTAACATAACAAACACCGAAGCCACTATCTGTAACATAACAAACAATGAAGCCACTATGTGTAACATAACAAACAATGAAGCCAATATCTGTAACATAACAAACACTCAAGCTACTATCTGTAACATAACAAACATTCAAGCCACTATCTGTAACATAACAAACACTCAAACCACTATCCCTAAAACACACACACAGACGCGCGCGCGCGATCCCACTATATGTAACAATAACAGACATTCAGACCCCCATTTGCAACATAACAAACACTCAAGACACTATCTGTACCAATAACAGACATTCAGACCCCCATTTGTAACATAACAAACACTCAAGCCACTATCTGTAACAATAAGAGACACAGTAAGACCTCCATTTGTAACATAACAAACACTCAAGCCACTATCTGTAACAATAAGAGACACAGTAAGACCTCCATTTGCAACATAACAAACACCCAAGACACTATCTGTAACAATAACATACATTCAGACCCCCATTTGTAACATAACAAACACTCAAGCCACTATCTGTAACAATAACAGACATTCAGACCCCCATTTGTAACATAACAAACACTCAAGCCACTATCTGTAACAATAAGAGACACGGTAAGACCTCCATTTGTAACATAACAAACACAAAATAAACAATTACAACAACGAGCTTTTGCTCAACCAGCTATCCAAGTCGTACATGTAGATGACCTATGACCTATGAACAATGGGGACACATTGAATATAAAACCGAACAATCTTCAAGAGAACGTACACTGTTCAATACTTCGCTCCCAAGTCACCAAAAATGCCAACCGAAGCCACCCAGAACAAGTACATTTCCGAAACTTTCCTGGGAAGACGGACCCGTGGACCACACCCGAGAGTGGTCTCCCCATATTCTCTGACCATAAGTAGAGACTCTCCTTTGAGTTTCTAGCCAAGAAGCCTCCAGGCCGCTTCACTGTAATCGGTCATCAACAATTATTTCAGTTAAACGAAAACACACAAATTACAGAATAAACGAATGAAACAATGTGCTACAAGTAACGGTTGATTTTAAGACGGGGTTTGGAGTAGGACCGATGTCGGACTGACCTCGTGGTTTAAGTAGGTCACGCTAATAGGACGGTGGATATTTGTCAGGTTACCCGTCATAGCATCCCGCTGTGTATGAATAGCATGCATCTTTTACCTGGAAGAACAGCCAACATCGCTCTAATGTAAGAGACCGCTGCTGTCCAGGACATGCATAAATATCGCCGTCTGTTAAAATGTAAAGCCTTTCTGTTAGATGAAGGTCGTGTCACAGATACTATAATAGAGTGTGTGTGTGGTGTGGTATTTAGGTCTTGTTTATTTACAGTTATAAAAATAAAAAAATAAAAGGGAGACCGAAGTCTAGTCGGGGTACGGCGGGGGGGGGGGGGTTGTCTACATGATGACAACTAGTTCAGGAGCAACTGGACTCGGTGCAAATTTGAGAAAGGTTACTGGAAAATGAAAGCTACTTAATGGGGCTCAGAGGAGAACCTGTGTGGGGATATTAGCATCAGATAAACCGGCTACAGTAATGTGAGGACTGTTACCTACGTGTTAGAAGTTAGATTTTTGTATTCATTAATTTTAATAAGTAATTGCCAGGAGTGTGTGATTGACGCACACACACACACACACACACACACACACCAATCAATATAGCAACTATTTTGATTAAAGCAGATATCATTTTATAAAGCTGTTTTTATATCCACAACCCACAATCATAAACTTATAAAAGAAGATGAAGATGGACAGTCAAGTGCTAGACAAAAGCTTGCAAGATAGAAGCTCACATCCTTAATGGAAACAAGCTGACAAAAGCTCACAATTATTTTAGTTTTCATTGTACATAAATTATATATATATATATATATATATATATATATGTGCATATGCCATGAGAAATACAAAAATTTATGTATGTCATAGGTTTTTATTCAATCTGCTGGTTTCAAATTTGACTCACATCTTTGTTTGAGGGATGCTTCCTCTAGGGAGTCACCTCTCGGCCAGAAGTAACCATAGCCAAAGCTAATGGGCTACACTGACTGTCTGGAGAAGTGTGCCTCTCCTGGATCCTATTCCGTGTACTCTGGAACAGGTGGTAGAAGCATCCCTATATCATCATCTGAGTTCGAAGCATCGAGGACATTGCGATTGAACAGCTATCTTAAAGTCAGCGATGACAACACCGGCTCTGTGTGATCTCCCTCTAGTCTATACCTTATTAAAACAACTCATGGTAGATCTGTGCACTCATTCCTCAATGGAAGGCATAAACAGAGTAAACTGCAGACTCTCTGGTGTGCTCTTTATTAAATCTACATTATTATTATTTATATAAGACTTATGCTATGTGTCAAAAATGTATTTGTTCAACACCTGTGACATTCATGAAATTTTATGTGCTGTATTTCAAATTTATATGTGATGAAATATTGTGAGCTTTTGTTCTGCAGGCTTATGTCTTGTCAGCTTTTGTTCTGTGAACTTATGTCTTGTGAGATTTTGTTCTATGGGCTTTTCTTTTGTGAGCTTTGACCCTGTGAGTTTCTGTGATGCAATCAGGTAATCAGAAAACAAAAGACTGGGCCAAACTCCATATCCTTTGATGCCAATTGTCTTTTCACACACAAACAAAGACAGTCTTCTGGTACAGGTTCCAGTTTTTTTGTGCTCAAAGAGTAGACTGGTCAGGGATCACTTCTTAGTTATCTCTCAAGTCAGATGGCTCTGTAGTAAAGGCACTACTATGGGAATTGAAAACCCCGAGTATGAAGCCTACAACAGGCTGCCAAGTCATGGAAGGCAGCTAGCAGATGCACACATATTAGAGAGCTGCTGATGACACAGGCCTGTATTGTGTCAATGAATATAATTGAGTAAAGTCTTAGATAGAAAGTTCTTTGAGCAGAAGAGCTGGTCTTTGATTGTAGATAAATAAATAAAATAAAATTTGTAGGACATGCTAATTTACATTAAAAGATTTTAAAATATTTTGAGTGAGTGGGTGAGTGAGTTTGTGAGTGTTTTGGTTTGATTTACCAAGGAAATATCTCACAATCACAGGCAATATGTTAATTTGTATTAAACGATTGTTGAGTTGAGATGGGTTATTTACTCTCAGCACTTATCACACCTGGGACATATCAGGTCAAGGGGTGTCTCTCTGAGGATTTGAACCAACAACCTGGAGGCTTGCAACACAGCACTCTAACCACTGCACCATTGGAACAGCCACATTAGAATTTTGAGTGAGTAAGTGATTGAGTTTGTGAGTGCTTTGTTTGGAATCACTAAGGTAACATCCCACAAACAGAGTTAACATGGGTGAAATATAATCTGGGGGTTTGCCATGCAGTACTCTATCCACTCAGTGCTACTGAAGTGTCCCAAGTGAGTGAGTAAATGAGTGAGTGACCTAGTGATTGGGTGAGTAAATGAGTAAGTAAGAGAGTGAGTCAGTGTTTAAATGGGAGCGTTCAGCCAAAACACACTGAACACACCAGGAATAGGTGGCCGACGGTCTAACTGCCCAGGAAATGGAATGCTCGGACAAAACTCCCCGAGGTCGGTACGGCAAGGTACACCACCAAGTCCACAATAAGGGAATTCCCGGTGAAACATTGTGAAAGGCTGAGAAAACCGTCTCCGATAACAATATAATCATGTTTTTGTTCGCTAAATTAAAAAGCGTTAACCGAAAGAGAAATTCGTAACAGAAAAAGAAATAGATAGAAACCTATACATCCATTAGCGTGTTTATTATAATATTTCCTTTTCGACATATATCATCGTTACCTGGCTTCCGATTACATAAAACTCGAGGAAGAAGATTTCATCAGAAACCTTCTGATTAATTTTCACACAAAACACATTTATAATTAACTACTACGAGATGTCTGGAATGTTTTTTAAATAATTATGCTGATGTCGTTGATTATTAGCAGAATAATGTTACGAATCCGAGTTAGATAAAATCATGAGGCAAATAATGACTTCCCGCTGTAAATACACGAGTGAGAGTGGCGCGGGGGGAAGGGAGGGGTGAGGGGGGAATTAAAGATGAATAGTACGACTTGATAGGAGACGTGTTTCCTCATTTCCTGCTGGT
>JAODUP010000100.1:972500-1190000 GCA_025642065.1 Paralvinella palmiformis | reverse complement strand
TAATCAAAGGACTGCTTCCGTCTGGACGATGCTTCGGGTGTCCGGGTGACACACGAACAAAGGTAGTCTTCTAGAGCCGGTTCCATTCTACACGAAGATCTTCTGGCGATGTTTTCGAAACGAAATTTCATTTAGCCCAAGACAAATGGCTGTTAGGTCGGGGTGAATGTGTGAGTGAGTGAGTTAGTGAGCCAATGAGTCAGTCAGTCAATGGTGACGAAAAAAGCCTATTCGGTGTCGTTTCCATTTTAGTACCCATCACATGACGGTGAGCTAGCTCTAAATCGAAACACGCGGGGAATATTTGTGAGAATATACAATCTACCGTAAAATTACCGGCAATTATTAGCCAATGGTGGGGGCTAGGTGAAAACTGAAACGCCCTTTGCCGAGTTTTGAGGGTCGGGTGCTGGAGGTCAGCGGAGATGCCCCATGACATTTGCCGTAATTCGCTCGACTAGTGAAATGGAGACGATTCTTCTTTTAACTTGCGACCGGTTGAAGGGCAAAGCATCGAAGCCACTTGTGGAAGCTGCCAGTGATGGACGCGGTTATTTGATACATCATAATTATAATATTGTCATCACGTCGGGCAATGAATGACCTCATCAGTGAACGCAACATTCTTTAGTTACACCATTCACACAGACTCACAAACAAAATGATCGGTGTGCGGAAGCAACCGCAAGAAGAAAATTGGCCACGTTGGGCTGGTACAGGAAATGAGAGGTTCTTGGTTTGAATCTACCTGCGCTCACTAGAAACTGGTTGATACAGCTATGACTAAGTATGTCGACGAATGAAGTAATGGATTATTATAATGGATTATTATAATGGATTATTATAATGGATTATTATAATGGATTATTATAATGGATTATTATAATGGATTATTATAATGGATTATTAAGGCAGCTGTCAAGGATGTACCCCCAGGGATATGAGGACGGTGACGGATCGTACAGATCCATCCATACTATGTACTATAGGATCCAGTAGAAACTGGTAGATCCCTAATGGTCATATACAGAATGTGAAGTCCAGTGTATGGATCCGTAAATCACCTTTTTTGAAAAGGCTCTAAGTATGAAATGAGTGTTCTATAAATATGACATATATATATATAAATATACAATAATAATAATAATAATAATAATAATAGTAATAATAATAGGCATGAGAGTGCCCTTTGAAGAAATCCCCCCCCCTGGAAAGCAGGAAAGGAAGTCGCAAGCACATGCACCTGGGGGTGTAGGGGTAAAAATATTTGCGCTTCGTGCATTTTTAGGGCAATCTGACACTACTACAGTGGCGATAAAACATGACTTGCAAGAGAATTTATTTTTAAACTTCTAGTTTGACTCATTCACCATTATCAAAAACGTTATTTTTGACTCTGGAAAAACCGAAAATCCAGTAAAATCCGGAAAACTCTCATCCCTGTAATAATAATAATAATAGATAAAAACACATATAGACAAAAACACTGCGGGACAAAAACGGATTATTTACAGTATTTTGATTTTGTTGATTTTTCCAATGTGAGAAAAACATTTCTGAAGACAAGTCAAAAACCCGGTATGTGGTAGTCTGTAAACTAATTAACTGACAATCCCATACGGCGTTATTATGATGGATACGATACAAAGATGTAAAACAATTTGACAACAACTCAAATTGCACCATCTTGTCCACAGGTGTGAGAGTCAGCAGGTAAAAATCGGTTTTAATAAAGGGAGATATGATTCTGAACATTTTTAAACAACGACAACCTGTGGAAATAATCCGTTTTTTCTTTAATTAAGCCTTTAAAGTGCTGCAAACGGTGCCGCCCTCGTGTGTGTGTGTGTGTGTGTGTGTGTGTATGTGTGTGTGCGTGCCACCTGCTGTCACGTGATGTTTCTATCAGCTGTAAACATACCGGTGAGCCAAGATTTCTGTAACAACAACAACAACAACAGCAAGCTTATCTAACCACCCCGAAGCCATATCATACCAGTCTGCTGTCTTGACTAAGGTGGTACAGCGCAGTCGGTTCATGAAGACCACCCCACTTCGGACCGTCTTATAACACAGGTTCTGGTGTATGTATACCGAACGGCCATAGCGACAAGTGTTAACGTACAAATAAATATGATACCGTGCTACCAGAGAGATTACTCAGAGGTATATTTGACACATCTTATTAGCAAAACCTGACCACTAAATGTTTTACTTTCGTGCCATCTTCGTCACCCAAATTCATACAAAGTTATGTCTCCGATGAGAAATAATTACAGACTTAATCGCAGTTTGTTTATAATGTCTTTATCTAACGTAGTATCATCCAATATCATTCATCCATCCATTCAATAATTTCTTGCATCACCTACTGACAAGGTATACAGAAGACGAAGTGGGTTGCTTCTCATCAGTGCTAGTCACGTCCTAGACGTATGACCGAGGGGGTCTGACTAGATTTGAACCCAGAACCATGGGAACACCCCTCTACCGATGATGAGGTGATGTACTATTTGATGTAATACTGAACATCTTATAAGTGATAAATAATGTAACAACTTCGTATCGAAACAAACAGAAGGTATGCCATAGTATAGGCAACTATGTCATATTCCACTCAAGCCATTATTATACATGTATAGGCATCCCATATATGCACAGCTAAATCATTATACGAGGCGGGCGATGTTACCACACAGGTCAGTATGACATTTAACAGGTCTAGGTCATTGGACAGATTACTTAAACATCGTTAAACATAGGAGTCAACGCAGCAGAAGGCAATAAATCTTGTAGAGAACGGAAACATTCTGACAACATTATAAACGAATTTATTATCCTGAGCTCTCTCACTCACTTTCGCTCTCTCTCTCTCTCTTTCTCTCTGTCTCTCTCTCTCTCTCTCTCTCTGTCACTCTGTCTTTTTCTCTTTGTCCTTGTTACTGTCTCTCTATCTGTATCTTTTTTATAATATAGTAAACACTTCATTTTGCAGAATCTTCTTCCACTCACCTGTTCAAGGTTGTTTATTATTATAGCTAAAGCACACTGATACAACATTTCTTTGTAAATGTGGTTTCAAAAGTTGAATACCTATGATATTTATATTTAGTAGCTGCGTTATATTAAAGCAATACAATAACGACATGACGTGACAGAAGAAATGCAACAATAAAAACTAAGCACAGCACTGAAACAGCCTTGGTTAGGGTGAACAAATGATATTATGATGTCAATTGATCAAGGTAAGCCAGTAATACTTGTTCTTATGGACTTGTCTGCTGCATTTGACACAGTTGACCATAATGTACTTTTCTCTAGGTTAAAAGACATGTTTGGTCTGTCAGGTAGAGTACTTGAATGGTTTAGATCCTATCTGGAACAACGCTCCCAGAGAGTGTCTGTTCATGGTATTTTATCTAACATTCAGTTTTTGTTATCTGGTGTACCGCAGGGTTCAGTTCTTGGTCCTTTGGTTTTCACAATGTATACCTGTCCTCTTGGGATCATTGCGCAGCGATATGGGTTAAATATCACTTGGGTTAAGGGTTCAATTTCTCCTCTTCCTTGAAGAATTTAGAACATTGTATTGCCGATGTTCGGCTATGGATGACTCAAAATCTTCTAAAACTAAATGATAATAAAACAAATATTTTATAGTTGGCATCACCACATTGTGTTAAATCCCTAAAGACACCAGCATTACAGATGGGTGCATCTTCGATTACCCCTAAAGGGTCAGTACAAAATCTAGGGGTTATTTTTTACCAATGTATTAACATGGATGAACATATCACATCAGTATGCCGAGCTGCCTACTACCATCTTAAGAACATCCACTGTTTAAAAGCATTCTTGACACAAGAATCACTTGTAACTGCAGTTTATGCCTTTGTTACATCTCGTATAGGCTATTGTAACTCCCTGTTATATGGCATATCTGATTATAACATTAATCGCCTTCAGCTAATTCAGAATAGTGCAGCTCGCATTGTAACAAATACTAGAAAATATGATCATATCACCCCAATTCTTCAAAAACTACATTGGCTACCTGTTAGACAGCGTATCCATTTTAAGATTATGTTAATAACTTATAAATCTATTAATGATATGGCGCCAGAATACCTGTGTGAACTAGTTTCCATTAGAAAGTTATCCCGAAAACTCAGGTCATCCAGTCAAATACTATTGCAGGTGCCAGTGTCTCGGCTCATGTCATATGGTGATTGTGCGTTTAGTGTTGCAGCCCCCACTTTATGGAATAAGTTGCCGGCAAATATTAGAAATGGGTCGTCTATTGAAAATTTTAAGTCTCTTCTAAAAGCACACCTATTTAAGGTCGCTTTCACAGATAAATAATTATTATCTTTTAAATCATTACAGGGTTTTTACAGACATTATTTGGGGTATTATTATATTACATATTATTTGTATAGCCCCTTTGAATGGCTCCTGCTAGTAAGGGCGCTTTATTAAATATACATTATTATTATTATTATTATTATTATTAATATTGTTGATGAAGAGGTAAATCTTTTGTAAACACAAAAATCTATTAGACAAGATATAAAATTTGATCTGTTTGACTATTCTCCAGGACAACTGAGTCAGACAGGAGGAAATCGTTTTTGTTATTTTATGGACAATTTTATGGACAATTTTATGCATGCCAGAGTCTAAATGGGTCAAGCCATTTACGAAACTAAGAAGTGAAATAAAAGATGGAAAATGTTTATGATTAATGGGTCAGGTATCAAACTGTGCTACCAGTTTGCATGAGATAGTGATAGTGGTCCTTATACAGTGATATCATCAGTGACAGTAAAACATTTCTTTTGCATAAATTATATACAAAATTTGCATAAATAAGACATGATTCTGGTCCAAGAATAGATACTTATAGAACATCAGACAGGTAAGTGTCTCAAATGTCCCTTTTCTAAGAAATAAAACTCAGCAATAAATAACCTGAGAGCTTTCAGTCATATAACTTTCGAAGATTTGTTAGTACTCCAACATATACCAGCAGATACAATTAATTTCTACAAAAGAACATCACAGTTGATATTATCAAAGGTAAGTCACAAATGAAAGCTAAGTGTAATTTCAGAATTAACTTTGTTTTAGTAGAAGTTATACTACCAGATGTATTGTTGAGAGGTTTGATAAAAATCCACGCAGAAGCTTAAAAAGAATATTGTATGAATTCAGAAATAGAATTAGGTAATTAAACATTAACTTTCTGATTAATTTATGATAATAATAATACAGTAGATTCAGTAAAGTGTCCTAACTAGCATGAGCCACCCAAAGGCAAGTCTGTATTTTTTCAGAGAACCATTCCAGTGATGAAAGATCTCTTTATAACACACACGATTAATTAACGACAATATTACTTGCTGGAGGTGTGAATAACTTTGTAGAATTATCATTAAACCATAGATAATTTTTGTTTGAATTTATTATAATAATTTAAAAAAAGATGATACTGAAGTAGTTCTATGAATGTACTATTTAATACTGGCTTGGGTAATATAGTCTTTTAGCAGTCTGACATTTAATTATAAGTTGTTGGCATATCATCAACAAGCAACCTTTGAGAGACACTTGATTTAATGTTAAACTCATCATCTGAATGACATCCAGTAATAATGTGTCTGAATGACATCCAGTAATAATGTGTCTGAATGACATCCAGTAATAATGTGTCTGAATGACATCCAGTAATAATGTGTCTGAATGACATCCAGTAATAATGTGTCTGAATGACATCCAGTAATAATGTGTCTGAATGACATCAAACAATAATGTGTCTGAATGACATATAGTAATAATGTGTCTGAACGACATTCAGTAATAATGTGTCTGAATGACATCCAGTAATAATGTGTCTGAATGACATCCAGTAATAATGTGTCTGAATGACATCAAACAATAATGTGTCTGAATGACATCCAGTAATAACGTTTCTGAATGACATCAAACGATAATGTGTCTGAATGACATATAGTAATAATGTGTCTGAATGACATATAGTAATAATGTGTCTGAATGACATTCACTAATAATGTGTCTGAACGTTATCCAATAATAATGTATCTGAACGATATCTGTGTATTCTCTTTGTTTTGTATTTATCTTCATCGACAAAATCTCTGAAACACTTTCATTTTACAGTATATATTTATAAAATACATTACTGCTTTCATAAACAAAATTGTCCATTTCTTTTGGTTGTTCTGATTAATTATCTTCTAAATAGTACACCTCCCATATTTGAAAAATTAAGAAACCCATAGTATTGTATTAGCGGATGGTAGGTGTTGTTGCTTGTAATTTGTTATCAATACTGTCAACAATGTCATACTGTCATAATTATGAGCCATCTTCAAAGATAAGGACCTTTAGCTGAATACAGTATCACAGAGACACGAGAAGAGAGCCTGATGCGATATGACGATGGATCTTCACGAGTAAATTGTCAATTGTTTATTGTCCTAAACAAGGTCAAGGACGTAACGATGGATCGCATTATTACGACACATAACGACTGTGAAGCGTCGTGTCACGATGTCACTAAAGATAACATCAACAATACATTATAAAGGTCTTACACGGGGCTCATTGGGGGTGTTTTTTGTTTGTATAACTGTCATCAGATTGTGCATGTGATATCAGTGTGTACTCGTCCAGTTTCTGTGTGCCTGTTATGACTTCGCATGCAATGTGAGTATGCACGTAATGTGACTGCATTACAATGTGACATCCTAAGCTCACTGATGACAGACAGTCTGTAATCATATGATATGCAGGGAACAGGTGAACGGAGAAAGACGAACAGACACAAATACAGACAAAACAGACACCGACAGACAGACAGTCAGTCAGACACTTACGCACGTACACATGAACACACGCATACATACAAACACGCATAGTGCTACCATTCCGTGTTAACACCAAGATCAATAACATCGTGTTAAGTACACTGCCCAAATACAAGCAAACGTTTTATGCGAGGACAATCCATCACCGCAAATAATCCATCATCATAAACAATCCATCCTGATAAATAATCCACAGCTTTCTCCACCGATCACACTCAGCTCAGCTGGTAACAACTCAACAGCATACCTTACAGCCACAGCAACAGTGACAGCTGCTGTTAAGTGCTGTGTCGATGCACTCTTAACCTTTTACTTAAGAACGAGACTTAGCTCAAAACGTCGAGAGATATAAATATTTTTATTCAATCGAATCTCTCCAAAATGGGAGATTAATGTTATTAATCGTTTGCTTCTATCGCGATATAGGGCGCCTCCGTGGGCTAGCGGTAGCGTGTTGGACCACAGAACACAACCACCCGCGTTCGAATCTCGGCGTGGGCATACCTGAAGGTTGTTTCATCTTTGACTTGGCTGCATGACCTTCGGAGGTCGCTCGACCCATTTAGACTACCTTGTGCACAAAAGTGGCCGTAACACATCAATACTCATCATCACCATCTATCGCGATATAAAAACCGAGCGTATTAAATTGGAAAAGCAAACAGAACTGCATAGTGGATTGGAAGGTTGAGAGTAGCTGGAATTGTAAATTGGGGTCTGTAATAATGAATTGATGTTTGGAGTTTTACGTCCACTTACGTGCACAATGTAGGCTAAATGGGCCGAGCCAAAGGTAATGAGGTGAACTGAAAGAAGAAACAATCTTCAGACATGCCCATTGCCCCGATATTTGAACTCAGGTGTTTGAAATATGTGGCCATTCGCACTACCAGTTATCACTGGACAGAAAGGTCTATGCATGGCCTATACATGGCCTACATGATGGCAGTAGACAGGACAATTGGGATAGAACAGGAAGTGGAACACCTGAATGTAGACAGCTGACAGGAATATAGACAGGATTGGGTACAGCAGACCAGACTGTATGGTGTATATTGGATCAAGGTAGCTCAAAGCATCATATGTCCCGTTAGACAAACAGATGGTCAACTGACTGAATGGTAGACAGGAATATAGACAGCGCTGTAAGCGACATATAGGAAAATAATAGACAGGACTCAGAAGACCGGACTGTTGAAAATAGTCGGAAATGTCAGAAACAGATTTTTAAATTGTAGACAACAGACAGGACTTAAACAGACAGGAATTTAGATTACAAACATTAATACGCAGATACCAATCATTACTGCTATTGACTAGGTGTAAAAGAGTTCAGTCAAATCTTATGTCATTATACACAAATATAACAGCAACAGCAGCAGCAACAACAACAGCAGCAGCAACAACAACAACAACAACAATAAAACTAAAAACAGAATATTTGGCCTCTGAACACTAATATTTCCATCAGTCATGAAACAAACTATTTAAAAGGTTCTACATTTTAAGAAAGGATTTCTATTAGCAAAAATTTATAATACATTGAATCAGAAAAAAAGGTAGTGGTCACAAAAGATCGGATAAAACATGGCAGCGATTATTTAAAATCAGAAGGAAGTTGTGCAACACCATTTGATATCCAGCTGGCAACAGAGACGTTGATTAACTGACAGGAAAACAACCCAGACATACAGATAAATAGACGGGACACACAAAACAGATAGACAGACAGACAAACATAGAAAAATTGAACATGTGTGGAACAGCTTGTAAGATGGAATAATATCAGTGTTCATAAATGCCTGGTTATGGGAGCGAAAAGATAAAAATACTCTCTTGGGGGGAGGGAGGCATACTGAGAGACTTGAACTATATAATAAATTTCGAAAACGGTCTTAAAAATTAGAAAACAGGCTGGAGTCCATTAAAAATATTGACATTCCTATAAATACCAATATAATAATAATATGTGACATTTATATAGTGCCCTATTCAACTAGGTAGCTGCTCTAAGGCGTTTCACGGTATTATTATCCCTGACTCGGAGCTGTTTCAATCCAGCACACATCTCAACTCCCAATATACTGACATTCATCTACATATAGTTTAACCTTCAAACGGGAACAATCAACAGACAGAGGTAAATGATTATCACCGAATTATAATATAAAATATTAAAGAACTGGGAAAATAATGTAAACAACCAACAGACAGACAGAAAACGGTGAATAAGACGGCATCACTTACAGGAAGTTTGTCGGGAAGCCAGGATCAATGGGGATCTGTGTACATTAGGCCACGCTAATGTTATTATGTGTTTGTGAGTTATTGGCTTGTTGATGTAGAACGACTACCGGTTGTATCGAGGCCACGTCAACAAAATATTACTGTTCATGAAGATCGGCAAACATTTAGCTATGTTACATTCACTTACTGTGATGTTATTTTTTGGTGTTTAAAAAAAGGCTGAGATAAAGTTGTTCTACGACGGGAGTGTGACAGGAACATTTATCAGTGAAGATGACATCTCTGATGGGAATGTATTAATGACAGTAATCTGATCTTATCAACCAACGAACTCTCCCTCCTCACCCACCAACCCCCTGCACCCAATTAAGATACCAAAGCTATACTGTATAAGGGACATCTAAACCAATAAGATCAGCTGACACACACACACAAACACACACAGAGTGAGAGAGAGAGAGAGAGAGTGTGTGTGTGTGTGTGTGTGTGTGTGTGTGTGTGTGTGTGTGTGTGTTTTACAACCTACATGTTGTAACACACGAGCCTGTACGGAATTAGCCCAGGATTGCGTGGGTGGAGTGGGAGTCTGATAAAAGGAAGTTAGGCAACAAACAGGAAACTACCGCGGGTCACATGGATCGATATAACAACACGTTCTGGTGGCTGATATGACTGATGACTGACTTAACTGGTGGCTGATATGACTAATGACTGGCTTAACTGGTGGCTGATATGACTGATGACTGACTTAACTGGTGGTTGATATGACTGATGACTGACTTAACTGGTGGCTGATATGACTGATGACTGACTTAACTGGTGGTTGATATGACTGATGACTGACTTAACTGGTGGCTGATATGACTGATGACTGACTTAACTGGTGGCTTGATATGACTGATGACTGACTTAACTGGTGGCTGATATGACTGATGACTGACTTAACTGGTGGCTGATATGACTGATGACTGACTTAACTGGTGGCTGATATGACTGATGACTGACTTAACTGGTGGCTGATATGACTAATGACTGGCTTAACTGGTGGCTGATATGACTGATGACTGACTTAACTGGTGGCTGATATGACTAATGACTGGCTTAACTGGTGGCTGATATGACTGATGACTGACTTAACTGGTGGCTGATATGACTGATCACTGACTTTACTGGTGGCTGATATAACTGACTTAACTGGTGGCTGATATGACTGATGACTGACTTAACTGGTGGCTGATATGACTGATGACTGACTTAACTGGTGGCTGATATGACTGATGACTGACTTAACTGGTGGCTGATATGACTGATGACTGACTTAACTGGTGGCTGATATGACTGATGACTGACTTAACTGGTGGCTGATATGACTGATGACTGACTTAACTGGTGGCTGATATGACTGATGACTGACTTAACTGGTGGCTGATATGACTAATGACTGGCTTAACTGGTGGCTGATATGACTGATCACTGACTTTACTGGTGGCTGATATAACTGACTTAACTGGAGGGCTGATATGACTAATGACTGACTTAACTGGGGGCTGATATGACTGATGACTGATTTAATTGGTGTCTGATATGACTGATGACTGACCTAACTGGTGGCTGATATGACTGATGACTGACTTAACTGGTGGCTGATATGACTGATCACTGACTTTACTGGTGGCTGATATGACTGACTTAACTGGTGGCTGATATGACTAATGACTGACTTAACTGGGGGCTGATATGACTGATGACTGATTTAATTGGTGTATGATATGACTGATGACTGACCTAACTGGTGGCTGATATGACTGATGACTGACTTAACTGGTGGCTGATATGTCTGATGACTGACTTAACTACTGGCTGATGTGACTGATGACTAACTTAACTGGTGTCTGATATAACTGATGACTGACTTAACTGGTCATTGAGTTAACTGGTGGTTGATATGACTGGTGGCTGACATCATCATTGGTCACTAAGTTGAGTGCTGGTTGAGATGACTGGTCATTAACTTGATTAGTGACTGGCTAATGATTGGGGGCTGATATATATATATATATATATATATATATATATATATATATATCACCATTGAATAGTAACTGTTATCTGATATAATTGGTCACCGACTTGACTGGTGGCTAATTTGACTGTTCATTGACTTGACTGTTGGCTGATATAGCTAGTCACTGACTTGACTGATGCTTGATATAACTGTTAGATGCCTGGTGACTGATATGACTGCCAGATCACATTACTAATATGACTAATATGACTGTTCACTAATTTTACTGATATTGCTGACATACCCAGTGAATGACGTGACTGTTATCCATCATATGAAGCAATTGACATATTTCACAGTTGAGTGATATCACCGTTAACTGACATAACTGGTAACTGATATCAGACCATGCTTAGTGCTATAATGTGACAAATTTATGATAATATTACAAAATTATGAATGGAAAATAAAAATACTAACACAGCTTTAATAATCCAATCAAGAACTGCATCACGAACATTAAAGCACCTTCATTAATATTGATAATTGTCAATAGTTATGAAGTTTGTCAAATATTATGACATTTATCAGCAATTATGAAGTTTGTCAACAGATATAACACGTCTCAACAATTATGAACTTTGTCAACAAGTATTACACGAGTCAACAATTATTAAATTTGTCAACGATTACGATATTCAACAAGATTTATAACAAAATGTTTCCTAGATTCTAAGCTGAATTCAAACTCATGGAAACATTACAGTGAATGTTTACACCTGTGACTCTAGACAACTGTCAATGGTGAGAGAGGCTGATCAGAATCTGAGAGGTTCATGGTTTGAAACCTATTATAGCTGACTGATGATCTGCTCGTCCAGCCATACATATAGCTTGATGAATCGGAGCAATAAAGACGATTCTTCCGAGACGAATTCAGAATGACAACACCTGATGAGAGACACAGTTCATGGCAGTCATTTGTGCCGCGACTTTGGCCAGATCAGACAGCCATTAATAATTGTTGTTATGAATGCAAAAGGATACTTTAATATTTTCAGCTCAAGCAAAATGTGTAGATAAGTGAAGCAAATGTAAGGGCTGTTCTTTTTCGAAATATTAGACCCAGCATACTCCGAATCTGATGAGGTGAACGGCGAAAGACACAGCTGGCCTGGGGTTTGAACTTGGGAACTATAGGTCTATGGCCAACCGCGGTACCAGTTGGGCCACATAAATAAATCATGAATAAATAACCAGAGGCAGTGTAGCTTACATTAACTACACCTGGCCTACAGATTGATTTTGAAGTATTCTGATTAAGTGGGCACATATATGTGTCCCCTGATAATTCGGATTACTTCCGTTTTGACTGAGGTAAGAAAGTACATTGAGTAAGTGAATGAATGAGTGAGTGAGTGAGTGAGTGAGTAAGTGAGGTTCAACAACATATCAACACGGAAAGGTCAATAATAGTCACCTCCTTTTAGACATGTCTTATGACATATAGCATGAGACAGCAGGTCAATTCTAAAGCCCAAACCAACAATATACAGTATACATACACGCGTGTGCACATACACACACGCGCACAAACACACACACAGACACACACTACAGAAAGCTGGCATTAAATATGGACATTTCTGATTCGATTATGTACAGTCATCAATCATACACTTATCCCATATCGAAGTAAACATCTGACTGGATGTTGACCTTTGACTTGTCTCTTATCCCAGAATATAATCAAGTGTTAGTTGCTTATAATAAATTATCTACATGTATGTGGTTTGGGAATCTTCATTGATAAGCTTTAAAATATCACAATAAACAGGTAAAATAGATCATCGTCACGTGTGTGTGTGTGTGTGTGTGTGTGTGTGTGTGTGACGGAGAATAATATGATTATAGTTAAACTTCAGTGTCAGCCAGATGCCAAGTATTGACCAGGCTATATTATGTCTGCCAGATGTCATATGTCAATGCCATCCCCGTCAGTCCAGTAAGCATGTTGTGCTGGCAGATAAAAATGGTGACCCTAAGCTGCTGTTTTGCAGCGACATTCCTTACCGCTTACAAAATGTTGTGTGTGTACTGTGTGTGTGTACTGTGTGTGCTTACACGCACACACGCACACCATATATAAGAAATCCACAGCACTGCGCACCTGGGAGAACAATGCCACTGACAACACTTCATTACTCATGGGAAATAAAACCGAAGAAAAAAGGAGCCACTTTTCTGTATCTCTTCAGAATTGTTTGCCAACTTTAAAGTCCAGTTTTGTTCAAAATCCTCTTCTTATTAAAAGAACATTTTGTCGACGTGCCACTGACACAGTTTTGCGGGCGAGATAAAAAAAAGCAACAACAACACCACCCAGACAGTAATTAGATTTTGATGGCTTGATGAATAATTGATTATTAGTCTCCAATAATGTTCTTTTTAAGTTCTCAAAATTGTCTGCACGAAGGCGTCCGTCGTTCGCGAAGCCGCTCACTTTTCTTCCAATGAATTTTCCAGAGGAGAATCTCCTGACAATGGATTCCGAATGCGATTATATCGAGTACACAGATCCGTGTTAAAATGTCTTCCTCGAGCCGAGCTAAATCTAATCTACATTTATTTGATTCAGAACACATCCGCTGATTAACAACATTAAAGTGAAATGGGTCGGTCGGGACCTTCCCATCCCCCTCCCCTCCCCTCCCCAAATTCTACCCCTCCCCCCCCATCTCCAACAATATCGACGTCAGTCGTGTAACAGACGTTGTTACACGTTCGAGAGTTCTGAGTTTTAATTCAGATGTTGTATGGTTTGACACTTGACCTTACTTGAGCTGTCAATCATTGGCGCTCGTACTAAACCGGAAGTGCACATATTTGCATTTTGTTGCCGCTAATGGAGTTCACGTTGGCGAGCATCAGAGAATGAATTCTCTAATTTAATTCGTCATCACGAAGCGACCGGCACAAGTGAAGAAAGAAACCGAGTCTCTCCATCATTAAGAACAAAAACGTGCTTTTATTTTAGCACATAAACCTCTACAGCAAAATGTTGTAGGTCTGCTATGTGTTAATTGTGTATGCATATTTATGAATTAAATTAAAGCAATCTCAATCCTGTTTCTTGACAAAAAATACAAAGAGACTTTCATTAACTTGAATTAATATTAAACAAGACATTACTAATGACTGAACAAATGCATAAATTAAAAAAAACAACAACAAATTGTTGATATTTAATAACGATTCTTTTTTACTATTTCCTTATTGTTTGCAGCAACCTATAGTTGCGAGATGGAGTGCATTTTTAATACGTGCTTTCATTTTGTTGTGTTTATGCCACCACGCCGGTTCCTTGTGATAAGAATCGAACCCGGGACATCAGGTTAAGCATCAACGTAATTGGCTAAACTAAAAATGTTTCACTTTCTAAATCTCCGTTTATTTAATAATTACCCTTTATTCTCCCTCTTCGTTTGGTTTCCTTCGCGTCCATTGTCGCACAATAACAACATCTCTGTCACATAACCGATGACATCGTGATAAAACTGGCCGCGTACTATTTAATTACAAACAAAACATCATCAGTTGAATGGCAATTAATAAACGGGATGTTTTCTGCAAAGATTAATTAGGTTCGCCATTTTTCTAGTAGTAATTCAGCACAGAATCGGTAATTGCCATTCAGAAGTTAGTTTATTTGTGTAATCGCACGGCGTCAGAGGAGAACTGAACGATAGAAAAACTTCGTTTGCTGAAGGATTTCTATTTCTTTATCTCCGTCGGTGGTTTCTGTTTTGTTCGATTTTTCTGTGTTCTTTTTTTTACATCTACCACTTCCTTATCGAAAAGAGAAACACGGTTACACCGTTATCTGTGGCACAGCAGAGGCTTACTCCTCTGTGAATCTTTGTCACATGACCAGCTGATTGTGAATTAATCTGTATACAGTTTGTGACAGTTTGTAACACTGGGTTATTAACAGATAGCGTAACCATGGCGATGCCAGATAAACACAATTCTTCCGCGAGAGGGCAGCATCATGCTGCTGCTGCTGCTGTTAGAGCTAGCCCGTGATGTCCAGCAGCCGGAGTGACGTTCACGCGCCATATGTTGTTAGTCGATGACAGAGAACAAAGCACTTCATTTCGCCAAGCTAGCTAATGCCGACTTGTGCGCAAACAAAACAAAATATCACCAGGTGGAATGCATAAGACCAGCAGAATGTTCATCATGGAATTAACCACGTGATGTCGTGAGATACATTTCATCGGGAGGTTTCTCAGTTTTGTGTAATGATGATTTATATGTAAATCGTGCACCGAAACATAGCCAGCGTGTATATAAAGCAAGGGAAATGTTTAGACAATGAATTATGTCCATTAGCATATTCCATTGTGTAGAATGCGGATGCACGTGAATCCTGTTGTAGAAATAATCAACACCAGGCATGCACTGGCCACCTGGAAGTATTACATGTTATGATCTAAAAAGTACAAATAAATTATGTTAATGATAGATTCAGTTTGAAATTAAGACCGCTTCTGAAGTAAACAAACGTATGCAATAACATACGCACATCACTCATATTGAAACTACATCAGAGGGCGCCTCCGTGGTCTAACTGGTAGCGCGTTGGGTCACAGATCACTACCACCTAAGTTCGAATCTCGGCGTTGGCATATCTGAAGGGTGTTTCATCTTTGAATTCGCTTCATTATCTTTGGAGATCGCTAGGCCAATTTAGCCTACGATGTGCACAAAAGTGGCCGTAAAACATCAATTATCATCATCAAGCGCAGCCTGTCTTTTAAGGCAGGTCTTATTGTTATATTATTAGCCAGGGTTACAATGAACATGCCCCGCCCTGGACGTTTTGGCCAAGGCCATGCCCCGTCCTGGACGTTTTGGCCAAGGCCATGCCCCGTCCTGGACGTTTTGGCCAAGGCCATGCCCCGTCCTGGACGTTTTGGCCAAGGCCATGCCCCGTCCTGGACGTTTTGGCCAAGGCCATGCCCCGTCCTGGACGTTTTGGCCAAGGCCATGCCCCGTCCTGGACGTTTTGGCCAAGGCCATGCCCCGCTCTGGACGTTTTGGCCAAGGCCATGCCCCGCTCTGGACGTTTTGGCCGAGGCCATACCTCGCCCTGGATATTTTGACCACAGAAAATATTCAGGGTGGACGTTTTGGCTATATATATATATATATATATATATATATAACGTTTCTTTGAAAATATACATAAATATGATTTTATGTGATATTTGTAAGTGTTAATTGAAAATACGGAACATTTTTAAGTATTTAGAAGCGATATTTGTTATATTTGATCAATTTTAATTATGCAAAATACATTTAATTTAGAAGTCACCTTATATTAGCTTAATAATAAAAAATACAGTTCTTTGTAATTTTAAGTGGCGTCAAGAGTATGTCATTAAATGAGAAACTCAAATTCTGGAATAAAAAGAGATTTGCTTTAAAAAAAATGTTTGAAGAGGCAACTGAAGAGTATAAGTGGTGATTGCAGTTAGAGTATGCCACTACCAAATGAGAGGCTGAAACTTGAATACATGTAAATCAAACCGAATTTTAGACAGGTAGTCCCTTAAAAATGGCTGCTGTTGGGTTAGAGGCAGACCTCGTGCAGTAACATTTTTTCGTGAAGGAGACATTGATCGATAGAAAATATCCATTTTTTCATCTGGTTTAGAGGTAAAAGTGATACGTGATGACGTAGATTCCTGCAAATATATCTCCATATATTAGCCATATCTGAAACTAATTTTGATGTATTAGCCATAAGAGCCGGTAAATGCTTCTTTGAATGCGTCATCATTTAGAATGATTTTTAATCACAGTCCATATCTAGCTCCACTGCTCTGAGAACTGTTCTGGATAGTAAATGCTGTTGTTTGGTGGGGGATGTATACACGAGTGAGTGGGTAAATTTTCTTAATCTTCGGCATTAGCTACATTTGGGTCATATGGCAATGAGGTGACTCCTTGGGGGGGGGGAGATGGGAATGTCACCAGGATTTGAACCCATGACCTACAGCTCCGGAACGCAGTGCGCTACAAACGCAAATCAAGCAGCCATTCTTACGGCTGAATTATTTATCATGAATTCATTTAGATGTCGCCTGCACCAGAGCCTAGACAGATGCTGATTTGAATAGGACAGATTGTATGGATATCACTGATTGTTCGGGGTATTAAACTATAGACAGGATCTAGGTGGTCATATCCCAATATGGTGTCACGATGGGGCACTGTAATCGTCACACGCGGTTCATCTGTGATATGACACACATGGTTATGAATATTACTATTTTTACATATAACGGTAAACTATTCTTATTTGGCTTTCACCTTTCATTATAATATAGCAACCAATTTCTTTAAGATATCATACCCACAACTTCTGACTCATGATCCTATCTTAGGTCTTACGTGTACACGATCTATTTATGTCCAAATGAGTTCATGGGCCTAATACTTCCCAGGTTGACTCAGTGACAAGGCTGAGTCACTCCTATGGGCATGGATAGGCGGGGAATTGTTCTGAGTCATCTTTCTTTTTATGAAGAGCAAATTGTTTAATTGATGTAGAGAAAAGGACAGTTAAGAGGTCTGTGTATGGTGCTCCATTTCAGCATCGCCTCAGCGTATTATTTACAGAATTGAGGTGCTGAAAATGAAAGCTATACAGTATACTATAGCGTAGTCTTAATATAGTCGTATACACAACGTATAGACTATACATTGTGCATAAGGCAAGGAATCGAGCTCTGCATTATTCCATCATTTGTTGATGAATGTATTTCATCGTACCGTGACTATTAGATTGCCCAACCCGTGTACTAAGTGCACCACTCAGCTCGGTTTTTATTTAGGATATTCGCGCTATAGAAGGTTGCTATTTTTATTTCTATTAACTCACATTATATAAAACTATGGAAGAATTTGGGGGGGGGGGTCCTTTTTATGAAGGTGTTGAATATATTTATTTTGAAGTTACAACATAGCAGAGAAGTCATACATGTTTATTTTACATGAGTTCAGGTTAAGCCGTGTGATTCTGATGTTCAAATCAAAGGTTATCTTCATGGAGGTATGGGTACGATTTAAAAGCCTCAATTGTTCTGTACATCAATATGCCATGCTTAATAAATCATTTTAACAGATCAAATGATTGAAATAGTTATGTATAAAAATCAATGATTCGTTTTCAAGTTATAATTTGTTAAAGTCTCTATATCTCCCCCCCCCATCTCTCTTTAATTAACTCTTTGTATTTATAAAAAATAATTGGGATGAATTCTTAAATTAGTATACACTGTATATAGTAAAAGGTAACTTCATAAAATCAATTGTCTTTAATATTAGCTTCTATCAAATCCTGAGTGTCTGTACTGGCACAGCACGAAAATGTGTTAGTACAGGGAAGTACATACATGTATCACAAATTTAATGGCATTATTCATTAATATGCTGAATCGAATATTAAATGATTTTATTACCGAAACGTGTCTATGTGTGTGCGTGCATACATGTGTTTGCTTTGTATGTGTGTGTGTGCGTGTATGCCCGCGTGCACACACCACCAACACACAACTATGATTTCCTAGCCCCAGAAGTTCAATATTTCCCCATAACATTTTGCTCTAGACCTAGCCAACTTCTGTAGCCTCATATACAACAATTAACATTTATACCAGTTATATATATATAGTCACTTGTTACCAGGTTATACCGTCATATAAATACTGGTTAAGTCGCTGTCTTAGCTGTCCGAGTGTGGCGTCTGACAGCGTAATTACCTAAATCCACACCACCACTGTTGTCAATAACGCACAGCCATACATATTACATACAGCACAACAGCCGAATGTTACATACAGCACTACAGCTGGCCGTAACATACAGCGAGACACCCGGCCAGAACGTGGAGCGACACAACCGGCTGTAACGCACATCATTACCCACAGGTATAACACGTAGCACTATACGTATGACTATAATATACAGCATTATAAGACCTATTGGTACTTAATACCTGACTTAGTATAATGTACGGCACAAAACGTCAACATATCGTATATCACCGTATTAAAAACTGTGATAGCGCACGAAAGATGGCGCCTAGAACTTCATGAAAGATTAAAACATCGCAATAAGTAATGCTTTATTAATGAGCCATTCTCATTTATGAGTGATCCCAATTTACGAGCCAACCCGATTTATGGACCATCTTCGTTTAGGAGAAGAAAGTCCTTCGTAGCTTCATTTTCCCACCAACGCAAAACAGAAGTAGCTATACGTTCGGTTCTCTCTTCATCGCCTTATTTGTTCGACATCATTTACTGTTGCTATCCAGATCATCCGGAATATATAGGCCTCAATGGGCGCAGGTGTCACACGGATGGTCTCATCTTTGCTCAACTTTATCACTTTCCATTTGCTCGGAGATACGAGCTAGTCAGTGCTCTTCCTGACGCCGTCTTATCTTTGTCCTGTCTCACGTCCTTATCTCTATTCTACTTCGTGAACTTTTCTCTGGCACGTAGGTTTGTCCGTGTTCTATAGTTTAGGGGGACTGTTTTACATGCTCTACTTTGTGGCCTCGTTTCTATATCACCATCTGGTCTTGTCTCTGGATCATAAGCTTGTATCTGTCGTATCTGGTAGACTAGTACCCTCCTGACCGTGGAATTGTCGACACTAAAGAGCTCTTCATTCCATTGCCTCATCACAGTGACTGTCTTAACATTATGATATTATTTGTTTTATGTCTTAGCCATCGGTTCTTGTCTTTACCTCATAAGGTTGTTCTGCACTCTGACTCGTCAGCTATTGGCATATCTCTCTATATCTGATGATGATGATGATGAGGAGGAGGATTGATGATAATTGATGTTTTACGGCCACCTTTATGCCCATGGTAGGCGAAATGGGCCGAGAGACCTCCAACGGTAATGAAGCGAAGTTAAAGATGAAACACCCTTCAGATATGGACACGCCGAGATTTGAACTCAGGTGGTATTGATCTGTGGTCCACTGCGCTACCAACTAGACCACGGAGGCTCTATCTAACTCACCAATTCATCTGAACTCATCTTAACTCTAACCTGACTGACGTTTTTGTTATTTGGGCGAAAATGGCCCACTCGCATCAAGTAGTTGTCCCGTCAGAACATGATCCTGAGTGTCCTAGTTGAGTGGCCCAGTCTAATGAGTCTCCTAGAACGACACAGATATTTTACACGAGATGCCACCTCCTCATCAAGTTTTGCATTGACGTTTAAAAGCCAAGCCATTAGTTGCATAATACGTCATCCAACTTGACACAACTGTGGTAACAGGTGATTTTAAATGTCCACAGTTTTTGCGCCAACCATTCTTCAAGGAGTCAATCCAGCAACTTATAGTATTCCATGTCAGTGGACAGTCTCGTTAGCGATGTATCATCCCATGGCTTCCTGTGTGGGCAGATTGTTTGTGTGTTGCTGTTGTTGATGATGTAACACCCTGTGTCAGCAGAATTTGACATCTTGTAGCCTCTTCTGGTGGTATATTGTGGGTCGTCGGTGATGTGACACCTTGTAGCCTGTTATATCACCAGACTAGGTGTTTTTGTTGATGTGACACTCTGTAATATGTATTAGTGATGATGTAATAACCTGTATCCCCCCAGCTTGCTAGGTGTCAGTGGTGACGTGAAACCCTGTTGCTATGCGTTAGTATTGACGCAACATCCTATAGCCTGATGTTTCAGCGCTGACGTTACACCATGTTGCCACCGATGTTTCAATTGTGATGTGATACTCTTTAACCTCGAATGTATCTCTGGTAATGGAACTATGTTTGTTCTAGATTCCCATGTGTCAATGGTGGTGTGACACCCTGTAGCCTCATATTGGTCATTGGTGAAGTGATACCCTGTAGTCTCGTATATCTCAGTGTGACACCCTGTAGCCTCCAGTGCCTGACTATGATGATGCGACACCCTGTACACTCCTATGTTAGCTGTGTGTTATAACCATCTGTAGCCATAATTGATTACATTTTGGTCAGGTTGGTGTATGTGTCAGTGTCATATTGACACGACATTAACTGACACATGCAGCAGACTCCAGAAGCTTATTATGAACACCCATTTAATTCAGGAGATCTTGAGAATCAATAGAAACAATGCATTTGTGGGTGGGGGTGGGGGGGGGGGGGTGGGGCTCTGTCTCGCTTTATAAGGTGCGCATCTCTCTGTCAGTGCGTGGGTGTCTGTATAATGTTTATCCGACATGTCTGTCTGTCTGTCTGTCTCTCCATCCATATATCTGTCTGCTTGCCTGTCCATTTGTCTGAATGTCTTTCTATATGTTGTTGGACGCCTTTCTATTTGTCTGCAGATATAGAATAGCTATCTATTTGTCTGTATATGGGGATCATGTCTGTCTGTCGGTTTGCGACAAGATGTCTTCCTGTAGATGTAGCTGTATTACAGCAGAACAGTAATGAGTAAACAATCACAAATCATCTGGTTCGTAGGTTGGCCTATCTATTTGTCCGTCCGTCCATTGTTCTATCAAACAATGCGAAGAAACCACCTGATCACTCGTGGTCGTATTTCCAAATAGGAAATCAAGTACAAGACAGACCATTATCAGTTAAATCCTCTCAGGCTGTGACTCGGGCTCACTTGGTTATATTTCAATGACTTGAAATAAATATTGGCATCTGATACACCATGTGGTTGTTGTTGTTGTTGTTGTTGTGCTATCACTAATAACTAAATGTAAAACTCCCACAACCAGCTTAAGCCGTTTCACTTTCTGTAAACCAGAACTACGTACCGTATGGCAGGCATATTATCATTTCTATCAAACGGTATGTTGACAATTTGGTGTATACACCAGCAGAGCAAAAGTAATAAAGTCTATAAAACTAAGAAGTTGAACTGTCTAAAGAGATAACAGATTGTTGAAGATGTACACAATTTCTTATTACAGTAATGATTCTCCTATGGAATAAAACACACACATTAAGAGTAGTAAAGAAATCCCTACCAATAAATGTATGAATATTTATCACAGCCTATAGAATTTTAATCAAATTACAGTATACGCAAACTATTCAATACCTCGTATACAAATCTAGCATCTGACGTCGTAACACCTATCAAACTGTACCACGACCTCACGATTATTTAAAAAAATCGTACTTCTTTAATCACCAGGACGAAGACACAAATCAGTCGGTCACACTTTTCTGACCACAAAAAAAGGTTGTTATATCAAATCTACAGGTTATTTGAAAGATAAAAAACACCTTTATCATAAATTTATCTTATCTTGGGTTTATAGCGATTCATCAATATTCATAAGCCCACTGACATCTTAGCTAACTGCTTTTGTTGTTGTAACAATTTCTAGCATTGCGATCACAGGCAATCATTAATAACGGCTTTTAATCCTATTAACAATCATCTCGCTTTGCACGGGTCATATACATCCCGCAGGAAAGCTCCACATATATTCCACTGATCCGTGCAACTGAGTCTTAATGCTCGAATCCGGAACATCGATGTCTAAACAAAGACCAACTGTGGGCAAAATACGCTCCGAGACGTACTCCACCTTAATACCTCTGACATGGCTTTGTAAAGGTTAAATGCGAATGGCATCCAGTGGAAGGGCTTTAAAATAATTATACACCTTCTTAAACCAGCCCAGAAAGGTCACAAAGGGTCACCGGGGACAATGTGAGGGAGGATCATTATGGTCGGGTGAACAGTTACCTCAATCAATCGTGGACACTGATTTGTCTCTAGAGAAAGAGAGGGAGTGGGGGAGAGGTAGAGAGGGGGGGAGGAGAGGTAGAGATGTGTTACATATCCCGAGTGGAGTGGAATCAGTTCTGTATTAGCCTACATCAATCTTTTACTGATGCCAGCTATAATATCAATAACAACAATATATATGTTTGTATGTGTTATATATATATATATATATATATATATATATATAGGAGAGAGAGAGAGAGAGAGAGATATAATATATATATATATATATATATATATATTGTGTGTGCCTGCGTGCACACACACTGATATGCATCTATAACACAAACCTGAGATAGTTGAGAGCGCACACAGCAAGCTTCGGGATTCAAACCCCTTTGCAGCTGTTATGCGTTGAGAGCGTACACAGCAAGCTTCGGGATTCAAACCCCTTTGCAGCTGTTATGCGTTTAGGATAGAGATTCTTTGACAGCCTCCTCCCCGCCACATACACAAACGTCTTCAGGCTTAATGATATATTATCCTGACACAAAGACAAGGACACGTGACAATCAGCTTAAAACAAACCCCCGAAGAACAGATCAACGGTCAGCCAACCAGCTGTCAACTGATAATCGTCAAACTGTCAGATCATAAACAAAACAAAAACATACGGAACCTCAACGTAATAACAAACAATTATCTCAGTGATCAGAAATACATCACCAACCCCTAATATGAGTTGTTAACTGACAGTGTCTCTGTAATAAGCTATCATTGATCAAAATGGTTTACAACCACAATGTAAATGTTTCTAACTTATGACCAGCATTATATTATAATTGGTGTTGGTGATATATATATTATGAATATGCAAATGTTTGTGTCTGTAATTAATATCACTCATACACACACATGCGCGCGAGCACACACACACACCAACACATACACACACACGCGCGCCATTGCTCTCTGATCTATCTACGCTGCCTAAAGCGGTGCTCATCCCCAAACAGTTAAAAGACAATTTCCCATTGTACAATACACATATCATAATTTAATCTGCTAGTCCATGGAATTTTCACATCACAAAATATATAACTGAAGAAGCAAAGGTATTACAACGATTTGTTTTCCCGTGTGTGTGATCTATAAATAATCCAGAAAGATCGATGCTGCAGTTTGATCAACCTTGTCATCACTACGTTAATGTTCGGTTTGTTTTATCTATGCTCTAAATCTCCCTTTTTTTCGTTTTCGTTTTAGGTCCAAACCTCGAGATGAATACTCAATATCAGACGAACGAATAATAATTTTATTATTCACTCGTGCCGTCTACTTTATAATATAAGTGTCATCGATCATTATTGATCACAATACTGCCTTCGAGGTCAATGGCTTTAGTCTATTGATGGCGTTATTCAATTGGCACGGTTTTGTTGGCATATATACATACACATATATATATATATATATATATATATATAGAGCTAAGCTGTTTAAAATAGTCTTGTGTTTAATATTTGATAGAGCTCATACAACATATATTGTTGATATATACGGCGAGGAAATATCATGCCAATCATTTGTAAATATTTTAGAGTCTGTACATACTTAGCATTTTGATTGATTTCACAGTTTGCCACCCATCATGAATATATATATATATATATATATATATATATATATAGTCATCTGTGATAGCTAACCATTGCTATTACTTATGTAAGGATGGCCTATTTATATCACCAAATGATTACTAATTATAGCCTGCTCATCATATTTTGTTACTGAAATACCTTTCATGTAAATATTTAATGTTAGATAACTCCGTCTTAGGTCAAATCTTTTGATTGTAATATAATATATACTCACATTAATTTTCCAATTAAATCTTGTGTGTGCGTGCGTGTATGTGTGTGCGCCTGTGTGCGTGTGTGTGTGTGTTGAGCTATTTAGCCTCGGTGTTAGTCACACCCGAGACATGTGGCCACGGGGTGACTCATTAAAGAGACATCCCACAAACACAGGTACCATAGTTTGTTATGAACCCTGACCTGGGGGAGATGCTAATCACTGCGCTATAGGAACACTGATCACAATTGCATACACTGTCACCAGGCTTTAGGCGGGTTCAAACCGAGATTCGGTCGCATCCGAATTCGCCCACTCCCACTCAGCCATCCATCAAGTATCGGGTCTTCCTAGTGCGATCAGCCCATGACACGATTCACCAAAAATGCCATGATATACGACCCACACTCGATATACCATGATGATGATGATGATTCTTTTAGTTAACGGTATGGCTCGAGGTATTTAATGGTGGCCGGATTTTTCTTCTGACAAAATCCCCTCCCCCTATTCAACCGGTTTATACACACTCCGTATATAATTATTACCGCGACATAAAACGGCCCGTAACCATGGACGCCTCTTATAAAACCGGCCATTCCGAGATCCGGAAGACACACACCGACCAACGGAGAACTGGCGACGGATTAGAACTGATCTCGCGGAAAATTGGCACGCGAACGTGTCAGTAAACTGGTCACATAAAAATCTCTATCCGTGGTCGGAACGGGCATACATCTCGCTGATCCGTGTATCCGCAATATATAATGATACGTCACTGATAGAAGAATGGATGACCGGCCGCACTATAGGAACCAGAATAAGATAATCTATTGCGCTGGAGGCGTTAACAGACACAGTGATATCATCAAAATATGCTTGATTAAATCACAGAGTGAGTTTATAATCGTATCAAATGTACGAATCAATAATTAAAGAGACCCATTGTATATTTTATTAATTGTTCGATGATAATTGACCTCCAGTCATCGTCATTGTTTCTACAGTTGGTATGATTATAGATAGTGACAGTGTTTAAATAAGATAATGAAGGTAGTGGATCACTGTCAGAAAAGATTGGGTCGTAGCAAATACAACCTGAACATTTCCACAATTCAGTCTAAAACAATTAACTGTTAAACATCAACCAGAACATAGCACGCTGGCTGATAATTACCAGTAAATTAAAGAAAAATGTTCATCAGAATATTACCAGCATTTTTATAGAAGGTAATTCAAGGTAGTGTGCCATTTTTTCCAATAAACTGGAAAAGGGAGGTAAAACAAAAACTGGCCACACTGAGGGGTTTAGGTCATGTCATAGTCTAACAGTGTCAAAACCAGGTGACGTATATAGGTCAAACACAGATAAACAACAACAGAGACACAGGGAATAGACATGATGACAGTCAAAGACAACAACACAATCGTTCCAGACACAACAGACAAGGACATATGATACTATTACCATTGTAGAGGTAATGAGAGAGAGGGGGAGAGAGAGAGAGAGAGAGAGGGAGGGAGAGAGAAACAGAAAGACGGACAGACAGACAGACAGAGAGAGAGAGACCAGACACACACACACACACACACACAAACCATCACGGAGATACCAAAGACACAATCACGGGTATAAAGACACGTGGTGCGGTCTGGGACACCAACAAGAAATTGAAATATTGACATGGATACACTAACACTGACACACTATTACTGATACTGAGACACCACGTCAGCTGTACGGAAACCAATATCACACTACGAAACACACTAACACAGATATCATCACAAATATATACGAACAAGCACAATCTATCAGAAACAGACAGTACTAAAGACACAGACAGCACACGAAGACGCTATTACAAATAGCCAGAGAGAAACACCACGACGAGCAAAGAAACAGAGACACAGACGCGAAGACACAACTAAAGAGAGACACGGATGAAGACGCCATCACGGATAAATAGACAGAGACACCATGACACCTACACAGACAGATAAAGGCACCACTACACACACACACACAGAGAAACACAGACGAGTAATGATGGTTTTCAGTCCAAGTGACATCAATCCCCAAAAACATTAGATTACTGTTGTACTGTTATATTCTAAGAACCTTATATAATAGACAAAGAGGCATCACAAAATTAAGATAACACCCGGTACATGACAGTATATAACAATATTTTTCTGTGAAAACTATCATGATAATGTTTACTGTTTATCTGAAGAGCAAGAAACGATGAAAAGGGATTGGCCAAATGTCTGTATATTAAGAGCTCACACACACACACACACACACACACACACACACACACACTTTGTTTATTGCCTAATCAATTGAGCATAGCACCAGATTTTAATGACACCATCATGTTGCCCTGGTGACCTTGACTAAAGGTCAAACAATGGCGAAGACATTTCCTGTACAAGTCTGACATAGCTACAGATAGTCGAACAGCATTTTGTACATAACTGACCATATATATATATATATATATATATATATATATAGTGAAACTGAATAAAATGATGAATTCCACAGACATTGGTACACTGTTATTATAAATGTCTTAAATAATTCAATCCACATTCAACCAGTCTCGGCGTTGATACAAGGAAACTGTATGTCGGAGTGACATTATTAATGTTAATTGGGTGACACTGTTAATGTTAATTGATTGACAATGTCAGCTGATAGCGCACATTAGTTAACAACATCATTAGCCGATACAGGTAGTTCTCTATTAAACGACACATGTATTATTGCCGGGCCAACTTGTAATGGATGACCTTTGAATCTGTAACACCCTGTAACCAGAGACGTTACCACTTACGCCTATACACCTAATACGCCATGTACTTGATGCTCTTCCTGGATATTCCTTGATCCAGATGCCAGGTGTTCCGGATCAAGGATATGCTATGCTTGTGATAGCCATATTGTTGCCATAGTTACGGTACTAGTAGCTGGACAAACTTCCCCCCCCTTGATATACACAAAAACCTGTATCGGAGGACTAAATGAAATAAAAAATAACAATGAAAAATAGGAGAACCCCTCCCCCCCGCCCCAAAGAAAAAAAGGTTTATGGTATTTGTGTGTTCCAAGGGATCCTTCACACTTATTGACATTTTATCAAGAGCAAAGGGTGCATCTGGTTTCATACTGCTTTCTGTGAGTGTTTAGTCTCTTAATTGGCCATATTCCATATTCCATTATTTTCAACACGTTCAAATCTGTTAGAGACGCCAAACGTCTTCAACTACAGACAAGTACTTGAAAACAAATCAATCTTAAGAGGCTACACAAATCCAAGGTTTAAGTTTTCTTTCATTGGACACCTACAAATAACCTACAGCGGAGTATAATTTGCATGTTTGAAAAAAATCGCCGACAGTCATGAATGGCCCAAAAATATTTGACCTGATGGGAAGGTGGGTCATTGCTGCTAGTAGGATAGGCGAGAGATGGTTATAATATAGCTGGTGTTACCTCAACCACGGTGTCCAGGTCAAAGGGCAGTATCGTCTGCAGGTCAATTAATTCGCAGGAGATGTTAAATTTGTCTTGTGCCATGTTAGCTGCCTCTCGTAGGACGTGAAGTTGTGTGCCCCAAGCCACCAACGTTAGGTCAGAGCCTGGAAATATAATGGCAACATTCTCAATAGTAATATTAATATTAATAAACTCTCAATAGTAATATTAATATTAATAAACTGGATAAATTGAGGAGTGGATGACACACACACACACACACACCGAGGAGAGAGAGAGAGATCATATCTCACAAAACATATACAGCAGAGTGACATAAATAAAAGAAATCGTGAAATGCGACCTCGGGCCACAAAATATCAAAACATATGGAGCTTTTGTTCATAACTGAAACAAAATATATTATAATATAGCACTTTCATATTTTAACTATATTCATTATAAAACCTCTTTCCTCATAGTTCATACACATACACTACTGAATGCTGTGGAAAAGTCACCAGAGGGCAGGACCTGATTAATATAGTTCATCTATTGAACATTGTGACATGTTTTTGAGAATCCTTTATAAAGCTGCCCGTGCTCTCTACACACCCACACCTACACCCCCATAAATACAATTGAAAACACTGAACATACTACATGTACCATGTTATGATGATGCGAGTTAGTTAACTAAATACGTAACAGGTCAGTCATTAATTTGATGAAGTAACTACTAACCCCCACAAACCCGCAACTTTAGTATTTGTGCTAACGTAAGTGAGCGAGCGAGTGAGCAGATGAGTCAGTCAGTCAGTCAGTCGGTGTCTTGTTTGTTTAGATTCGTCATTTCTCATGCCGTGGACACAGGTGGACGAGGAGCAACCAAAGTGAGGTAAATGCGAGGACCGGCTGAATTATCCCGCAAACGCCGGTTGCACTGCGATCCGACACCCAACACAGCATATGAACAGCATGCTGCTCTACCAACTGTGCCACAACAGGAGTGACCGCTGAGAATAGAATCAGCGACTGCCACTGGGTTATGGGTTAGCGTCCGGGGGGGGGGAGCAGGGAAGGGCGATGGTCACATCAGAGACATATCGGCATAGGATGTGTGCCTAACGTGATTCCATATATCTCTCAGGTTGTCGGGTCTGGTGAGGCGGGTGTACGGGGGTAGGTTTGTCAGACGTTCCATTTGTCAGACGTCCCATTTGTCGGACAGCTTATAAGCACACATTATACGGTTCAATGCACACATAATCCCCTTCCCTTTACCCATTCCTCATTAATGGACCAATCCAAAAACATAACGATAAGAATATTCATTACACGTTTATTTATGTTTCGTTACATGTACACTGCATATATTGTTGTCAAACAATATACTAGTACAGTATATTAATAATTACTCTGTAAAGTCTATCATTAACCCATCGCAAGTGGATGCATGTCTGTCGAACGGCATTCTTGTTAAATGTGTAATCTTGGAAAATAACTTGGTAGTGTTCCATTTGAAGAATTCACATGCTCTACGTGTCGTAAACCATCCACAGTGATGCTCTACAGCAGTTGTTTTTGTTGTTCGGGGAGAATCTCCAGGCTGTCGCTTATTCAGCACAGCCTCTATGTTGGAGTGGTTGAGAAACACTCCTCCCCCACCACTCACAGCGGAGCAGTACGGAAAGATGAAGCCGAAATACCCCGAAGGTGGTCACGGCCAGAGTGCTTTACGTCCTCAGGGGTTTGTTAACGTCCCCCTTTATTTTAAAATAATTCAGTGGAGACGGCAGCGCCATTTAACGTGGTCAGCCACCCACAATGTTGTGAGCCGAGAAATTAATCTCTGGAAACGTTTCGACCTCTTGCGGGGTTCGAACCTGTGACCGTTGACGCCAAGTGTCGGGTGCTTAACCGCTAGGCCACCTTAGCTCACTGTTACAGCAGTTGTGTCCAAGTCACTATATATAGTATATATGTACACTTACAATAACATTTAATTGGAGATGAGGAAGCCAACATAATAATAAGTGTATAGTGTGTTGGGAACACGCAGTATTTAATTGAGGAAGCCAACTTAGTTCATCCTTCTAGTCATTATCAACAATGACATATAAAAACAAAGTGTTACTGCAAGTGTGGGGTTATCCAATCATAAAGGGAGGATGGTGGGAAGTTGTCCTACCCCAAACTGTCTGACAAATGGGACGTCTGACAAATGGGACGTCTGACAAATGGGACGTCTGACAAATGGGAGGACACCGGTCAGGTTTGTCCTTAATGTGTCAGTAATCAACGGGGGCTCGGCTCAGTGAAAAGGCGGTTCACTGAACATAATGTTGACAATCTTATCGCTGCCAAACGGTATGTAGCCGCTAGTCTAACTGTACTTGGGGTCCAATACTAGAACAGCAATAATAAAAAATTGTAATAATTTTGTTTATACTAATAAATATTATATTTCCTTGTCACTGTCAAGAGGGTGGATATAAAACGCTGAATACATGTAATAGAATAGAGGTGAAGTTTTCCTCTCTCTCTCTCTCTCTCTCTGCTATAGGAGAAAAACTCACTTAAGATATTATCAAGTTACTAATATGAACTCAGTGCGATAAGGTCTCAGTATGGTAAGTTTTGTTTTAATGAAACGAGGAAGAGTACGGTTACTTTATACAAACAGACTGCTTGAGGGAGGGGCATATAATGTGAGTGCTCTTATAGCACAGCGGTATATAAAAAATATAAACTGTGTCATGAAAAATGATTACGTCCGGCGAAATTTAAAAACTGAGCTTAGTCAGTCTAAAGACAGATCAGGTGAGTTTATTTATTTGAGGGCAGGGGTACCTCCGTGGTCTAGTGGTAGCGTGTTGGATCACAGTTCACTACCACCCGTGTTCGAATCTCAGCGTGGGCATATCTGAAGGTTGTTTCATCTTTGACTTCGCCTCATTACCCTTGCGCAAAAACGTGGCCGTAAAACATCAATCATCATCATTTTTTGAGGACAGAATTTGAGGATATAATCAGTATCCATTTGAGTATAACACACTGATGACTGGATTGGCAATCTGGTTAATATCTACAAACATTTCGGTCATTAAACACTCTTCACAATGCACTTTGACCTCTGCAGGTTTCGGGGGGGGGGGGGTTAAATAGCCCACCTTGCCTTCCTGCACATCCTGGAAAGTGACACTTATATATGGTATTTGGTTCTTATATCTCATTTTAGTTCACTCACTCACTCACACCACTCAACGCTGATTGAGTGATTGGACCAAGACATATTGGAGCTACAAGATCTTGTCTAATTTTGATTTGATTTGTTTCTTTCCACAACATAAGGTCACGTGACATGGGTATATATCACATAAAAACATAACACCATATTTCCCGTGTGGTCTTCAGATGATAATTGGCTTCTCCTCTACCAGAGGCGCCTCCGTCGTCCAATTGGTAGCGAGTTGAATCACAGATCACTACCAGCTGAGTTCGAATCTCGGCTTGGGCATATATATGGGGTGTTTCATCTTTGGCTTCGCTTCATTACCTTTGGAGGTCGCTCGGCCCATATAGCCTATCTTGTGCACAGACGTGGCCGTAAAACATCAATCATCATCATCCCCTCCACCAGCATTCATTCTGGGGGAGGGGGGGGGATATGAGAGAGATAGAGCCAAAGTACCATTAAGGTGATCACTGGCAGAATGGTTTATATTTTCAAATATGTTTAATGGTACAATTATTAAACCTCTCATTTGAGCAACCGCCCACTAACTTGTGAGCCGAGAAATTAATCTCTCAATGGATTTCGAAAAGTTTCTATACACCAGACCCCAAAAGCTGTGCTCTTCATCCAGCTCCAGCTCCAAAGCGTATTGTACTGGACAATGGCATTAATGGTGGGACTCGAGCATGACGTTTATGGCAGACAGAATCCAGCCAACCCTACCAGCTCCATTGCTGGAAGGCGAAGATATAAATATGTTTATTACACCACATCAGCTATAGCTTTAATATGGACACCCATCGTAGAGGCTTTTACTAAAATGCTCTTCAACACGCACGTATGCACACGCGCGCACACAAACCAGCACCACCAGTATCAATCATGTGATCAAACATCTATAATATATATATATATATATATATATATAAAACATTTGTCCAAACATTTCGAAGACCCCACCCCGTTCCCTGTCACCGGGAACAACATAACATCAATATTTCAGTGCGCCGCTCGATAGACCAGCCGACAGCCTTAAACTGTCGGCTGGTCTATCCGAGACCATCTTAAAGGTCAACGTTGCCATATTTGATCAACAGCCTTTAGCAACGAGCGGACCGCGCCGCCGTGCGCCGCCAAGACGTAACTCTATCACGCCGCCATCATAATGGCCCATCCCATACTCACACCTGTCAGCTCGGAGCGAGCGAGCGAACGGCACGAGGAAGTAAAACGTCACAACTAATCTCCGAAGTGCATCCCAAAATAGAAGGGAACAAAAATATCGCCCACCGAAGTGGTCTTCCGGGAAGAGAGCGGCGAGTTCTCTCCTACAGCGGAACCTCTCACGGGTCCAACTCGGCCTGGGATTAGATCGTTCTTAAAACTCGGTCAATTTGGGGAAAACCGTCGACGGTTGGGTTTGTTGACATTAAGATAACCGGGAGAAGGACTGATGTGGAAGGCTCGTTGGTGGGATCGGTCAGCATAGGGTACGCTACATGGCGGCACATTAATTACTGCTGTTCGCTTGGGTATCGTGGGCATCGTTTTACATCAGCTAACAGACGACATCCTCCCGCATAGTACATCTTATAGACGTGTCTACAGACGCATCATCCTATGGACAAGCATACGGCCGCATTATCTTATAGACGTGTCTACGGACAGATGCTGCAGACACGTCTATAGATAAGTCTATAGACCAGACATGCGGTCAATTCAATTCCGGAATTGGAATTGATGGTCAATTCCGGAATTGGAATTGATTATTTAAAAAATGGAATTGGAATTGATAAATTTTGAATTGAAGTTTCATACAAAAATTTTATATCCACAAATTAATTTACCATTTAATTCAGAAAGATTTCTTCCATGACAAGCCTAATTGGAATATAAACTACTTGGACTAGGTATTCCAAGTAGGTACTTGGAGTACCTACTGATGGTAAAAAATAGTAGGTAAAAAAAGAGTCGATAAAACAGAATTGAAATTGATAAATTTTATGTGAAATTGGACCAAATAGAATTGAGTGGAATTGGAATTGACAAAATGGAATTGACCCCATGTCTGCTATAGACACGTGTAATAGACATGTCTACAGACAGATTATCCCATAAATATGTCTGCAGAGACATCATCGCATAAACATGTTTACAAACGTTTCATCCTATAGATATAACTATAAATGCATCATCCTATAGACAAGTCTACAGACACATGTCATAGACATGCTATAGACATGTATACCGACATCTCATCTACAAAATATGCCCACAGACACATCACCCTGTAGACTCGTCTACAAGTATACCATCCTTTAGAAGATATATCATCCAATAGACACATCTGTGATCTACCATTCTAGAGTCATGCCTACAGACACATCATCCTACAGATATGTTTACAAGCACATTATCATATATATATATATATATATATATATATATGTATAAAAACACTTCATCTTACAGACATGTCTACCGACAGATACTATAGACATGTCTACAGAGACACCATCATACAGACATGTCTACAAACACATCATCCAATAGATATGTCTGACATACATCATCCAACAGACATGTCTGTCATACATCATCCTATAGTCATGTCTGTCACACATCATCCTATAATCATGTCTACAAACACATCATCCTATATAAATGTCTACAGACCCACAAGACACTAGAGACAAACCATTCTCCAGACACTTCTATAGACATACCACCCTTTAGACAATCAGACAGACACACCATCCTATGGGCATGTCTATAGACACATCATCTTATAGACATGTCTACAGACACATAATCCCATAGACATGTCTACAGACACACCATCCTCTTACAGACACTTCTATAGACACATCATCTTATAGACATGTCTACAGACACATAATCCCATAGACACGTCTACAGACACACCATCCTCCTACAGACACGTCTATAGACACATCATCTTATAGACATGTTTACAGACACATCATCCGACAGACACGTCTCCAGACACACCGTCCTACAGACACGTCTATAGACATATCATCTTATAGACATGTCTACAGACATATAATCCCATAGACACGTCTACAGACACACCATCCTCCTACAGACACGTCTATAAACACATCATCTTATAGACATGTCTACAGACACATAATACGATAGACAAGTCTACAGACAAACGATCCCATAGACACGTCTATAGACACATCATCTTATAGACATGTCTACAGACTCGCCATCCAATAGACATGTCTACAGAAACATCCCACAGACGTTTCCACTGACACAACATCCTGGATATCAGAGAACGATCTACTTAGGCACCAGCAACAAACAATGACCAGATTATAATGACATCACGAAAGAATCCACATCCCCGGTTTGTTTCCCATTATAATGGAACTGGGACGAAACGTGACACAGGTTTTGCATTAGCGCCAATTTAGCGAGGTGACGAGATGCCTAACGTTTAATGATTGGCGGACGAAGACAACATCCGTCGCACAAACACCCCCGTTAACAGGCGAATACATCACGGCCACATGAATTATGATAATACCTAGCCAATCTAGAAGAGAGAACGACGTAACACACAACGTAACAGTTACTTGTCACATTTTAATATTTAATTACCATATTTCCGAGAGTCGTCTACCCAACAACAGAATCGCATCGACGGCTTCTATTCCAGAGAGACCTTGACGTGTATAAAATCCCATTTCTAAACCTGAATCTCCGGATTGCTGTTACAGGGTTTTAACGCCTGGAAACCCGGAACGGGTATTATAAGGTAGGCTGGTATGACTACTACCGCCGAGTCAAGGTATGGTTTAAAGGATGAAATTTAACGATGTTATTACTAATACCAGCTAAGAAGTGGATGCGCAGCGATTTAAACAGAAAACGATGAATGATTTTCGTGCATCGGTGAGTTTTCTAAATTAAAATTGGGATCTTAAAATCAAATCAATAAGAATCAATTATAAATGTCGTAAAAGCAAGCGATTTAAATGGCAAATCGGGAAGAATGTGAAAAGTCTACGGACCTGGCAGATGCCATTACCATTTTATATTCGTATCGTTGTGTACAGATATTAAATTGGGAATCCTGCAGCGAGAAGCAACTAATATACGTGGATGAAAAGTCTAAAAATGTGAAACGCTGACAGGTGAGTTGTGGACAGGTGAGTTGCGGACAGGTGAGTTATGGACAGGCGAGTTACGGACAGGCGGAGGTAAAGAGCTGTCTGAAAAATACTGTATCCCGTATAAACCGAATACGTGATATTAAAATCGATCTTGGATTTATCGTTTCCAAATGTTCACATTCACAGGAACAACAGTTACGTTGACTGCCGACTGCCAACGGGATATCTGAGTCCGGCATATTTCTCCAGCTGTTGGCAAATTTTAATAAAATTCACTATTTGGAGGAGAAATGGAATACTCCCGAGTTTACGATTGACCGTTGTCATGTCTGTCATAAATGCTGATTCCTTGAGTGGATGCCGTTTGTTATTTATATGTTGTCATCTCTAAACAAAACATGATATTTAATTGGATACGGTCAGTCCATTGAAAGGACAGATAACTGATCTGGTGTAAACACTTCTGGTGTAAACACTTCAAGGATACCACTGACATCCAGTTAAGAAAAAGTTTAAGTTAAATCGGTGCTAATTAATCAGATGATGATTAATGCTGTACGGCCACTCTTGTGCACATGGTAGGCTAAATGGGCCGAGCGACCTCCAAAGGTAATGAAGCAAAGTCAAAGATGAAACAGACTTCAGATATGCCCATGCCGAGATTCGAACTCAGGTGGCATTGATATATGGTCCAACGCGTTAACAACTAGAACACGGAGGCGCCCGTGAATTAATCTGAGGATGACGCTATCGGACATCAGCGTCATATATACTATTTTATTATATAAAACTAAATTTAATCTCACTGTCATCACGCGTTATAAAGACTAAAAGAGTTCTCATTTAATGCACGACTTCCGGCCGATGTCGTCAAAACGTGATGACGTTAGCGGCCTTCCGGAGGCAAATGGCTGAAAAACTAAGACGTCACATTACCATGTACAGTCAAAGCTGAAATAACTGGATTATTGGGTGGGTGGGTATCAGTACAGCTTTTAAGCCAATCTGGCTAATCCTTTTCCACATAATTAAGTAATACTTTATAGGCAATCCGGATCTGTAATCTAGTTATTTCATTGATTAATCAGAATTACAGTTAATTGAGAGCCTTATTAATCAGAAGTGGACTGCAAGTTTAATTTTTGGTGTATAGAGCTTACAGCTTTGATCACGGACGTGTATTAAATACCTACATAAATAACGTTAAGCTTAAGCTTATGGCAGAAATCGCACTCTAGTATGGCGGCATCAACTTCTGAGCGAGGGAACTCTTCCAATAAATCAAACTTTCTGAAACGGTTCATTGAAGAGTACGACCTCTGATTTACCTGTATGCTGCTCCTTTAATCAAAATTAAAGGAACAACTCCCTAATTAATGGTATCGGGAGGTGCTTTCACAATATAGATTACACTCTGTTGATTTAGCGCCTGAAATTAGCTCATCCGAGAGGAAATGTGGAGAAATGACCGCTAACCACTTTCCTATGATACGAGTACTCTATTGCTATGGTTTATTGTTCCATATTGCACAATATATTAACAACACATATACTTCGTTAACATACTAATAATTTATTTTTAAAAGTTATTATATTCTTAAATAAATGACAAAATCAGAACAAATGATCGGTTAAAAGTAATTACTAATTAAAGTAAATTAAAGTAAGGTTCTGGTTAATGCTGCTCAAAAACGATTGGATATTATTTATCTTGTATTCGATGTGCCCCTTAAGCTTCTCCTCCTCTGAGCAAGTCTGAGAGTCCGTGAGAAGAATATCTCTGACATGATGGCATATCTAGTTCTCCCCCTTCCCCTCCCCTCCCCAACAACAACAAGCAATATACTTAATGTGACCTTTTGGATGAGGACGGATAAAGGATATGTTCGCCACTACCGGCACCACCACCACGATGATGATGATGATGATGATGACAATGATGATGACAAAGACCATCAAGGAAACAATGTCTAAATCAGGAACAATATGCCATTCTCGTGTCATCTTGATGCCACTCATCGCATCATCTACTGGGGACAACGTCAGGTCACACACAATCTTAAGGATCAGAGAGAAAACATCACAGATGGGATGAGACTGCTAACTGAGCTCCCTGAGAAATACTTTGGTCATTTTAAGGGCTTGATGATCTTGATGATGATGATGATATTAATGATGATAAAAGCAGCACAGTTCAGTAGATAGAAACAATATCTCCTATAAGATGACTAACAGTTAATGATTCAGTCAGCCACGTTACACTGAACCAAACACTGTACTTATTGATAATTATAACTACTACTACTACTACTACTGCTGCTAGTAGCAGTAGTAGTAAGTGCTTAAAACCAGTTGTCACAATTGGATAGGGTAGTAATAATAATAACAACAATAATAACAACAGTAGTGGCAGTTATTTCACGTAGCTGGTCATTTGGAATGAGGGAGACGCATATTGGTTATAATTTACTGTTTGGCCATGAGGACTAATTATAAATAAATTTACAATTTACAATAGATATCATATTCGGTGGAGTAAACCTTGCGATTTACCTGGCTGGATGAAACTCCTCCTACTATCGTGCCACGGCCGGGATTCGAACCCTCCCACTTCCTGCACAGCGTGATCGTGGGTAAGGAGTCTCAAGGGCAGTAATTCTACCTAGTAGTAGTATTAGTAGCAGTATTAGTACATCATTATCTCAAATACAGCGAAACGTGTCACCTTGATCGCGTCATCTAACAGATGTCTTTAACTGATGGATGAAATATTTCTTAGACACAAACAACAACTGGGATTTAATCTCATGACCTCCAGGCTGATGGAGAACAGTGACCTGAAGCAGCCGAACTGCACCAAGGGTAGCCACCGTCTCCAATGACCGCCTGGCTTATCCAAGGACATACCAACTGGTCCATTCAATTCGGTAAGCCATCTTTGATCATAAAAAAACCAAACTAATCCCTAAGAGACTACCTGTATTTAAAACCTGAACTAAGGTGGTGCTATTAGTATAGTTTACCGTGTGGCCTCTATTCTTCACCACAACAAATGCAGCTGTTCTGAGCATTTTAAGACGCAATGTTGTTTATTCAAACTGATGTATGTACACTGGTAATTTTTCCATGGCTGGTTAGTCAGCAATAGTATATCAGTATACAGAGAAGGCATTTCAATGGTTATGGATTCAAATAATAAATGCAACTAGTGGCAAAGCTAAATTTAAGTTTCCACTCACATAATAACAATATTAATAATAGTAATAACAACAACAAAAATAATAATAATATGCAATGATAATACACAAAAGTTATGTATTACCTGGCAAAGTAACTCATATGATGACAATCAGAGGTACAACAAACAAATGAATGAGTGAGTGAGCTAACTCTTTGTTCAACCTCATCAGTTTCTGATCACACTTGACACATCCAAAAATTAGACAACTGGATCAAACCGTTTACTGAAGAATAAAACATCCGACGCAGATACAGAAAGGGGAATGCTGCCTATTATCCTGGATCCTTAAGAACTTCACCGACGGCAAGTAATACAACAACAGTAAAATCACCTCGGACCAATAATAATAATAATCTATATTTAATAAAGCGCCCTTACTAGCAGGAGCCATTCAAAAGCGCTGTACAAATTACATGTAATATAATAATACGTCTGTAAAAACCCTGTAATGATTTAAAAGATAATAATTATTTATCTGTGAAAGCGACCTTAAATAGGTGTGTTTTTAGAAGAGATTAAAAATTTCAAGAGACGACGCATTTCTAATATTTGCCGGCATCCTATTCCATGATACTTGGTCAAATCCAAAGGTAAAGAAGAATTTAAATTGTTCGGCCTCAGCACTGGGTAATATGGGTGAGTCATGATCCATATTTGAACCCACAACCTGGAGGTTTGCAGCACAGTGTTGTAACCACTGCACCATCAGAACACCAAACTAAAGAAGAGAAGCTTTCGGTGCATAATATACGAATAAATAATTAACATTTTTAAATCCGCAACTGGTTCAATCCGGGAAATTGATTTCCTGTATGGAACTGCTGTATCGTGCATATATGCTGACCAACAATACCTGCTAAATTATGCCTACTTGGCAGAATGATACAAACAAACACTCCAGAAGGATTATCACTGAGCCCTATTCAATCAACTCCAAAATGTCTGTACACAATTAGTCAGTTGGTTCATTATTTCGTTTAAACACTGATCCAAAATAATCTATTTTATTTAAAAATATTCTTGGGATTTACACTGATTGTTATGTGTCTAATCCTAGTTTAAGGTTATTTCAATTAATGAATTTTTATGAAGTTATAATATCACTTTTTACAAGGCATAGTCTATATATATATATATATATATATAATATATATATATATATAAAAAGATATAATAAAAATTTATTTATATGAAATATTAACTTCAGTCTCTAAGATGTTTTACATTGAAAGAAGAAATAAAGCAGGTTCTCAGACTTGAATACATTTTATACATAAATACACTGAATTTTATTTACAATTATCTCATTTCCTGAAGCTAATGACAGCCATTGTACAGCCAGAGGGCAATTTTTTATTAGCACCAATATATTAAATACTGTCTTATATATATATATATATATATATATATATATAAAGGAATAAAGAGGCATAAACTCGAAGGTACTCAGAAATATACCTATTTGTGTATATTGTACTTAGAAACACGATGGACAGTATTTAGGAGGTGTATCAAATGTAAATGTTGATGTTTTACGGCCACTTTTGTGCACGAGGTAGGCTAAACGGGCCGAGCGACTACAAAGGTAATGAGGCGAAGTGAAAGATGAAACACCCTTATGACATAGCCCGGCCGGGGTTCGAACCCAAATGCTATAGATCTGTGGCCAATCGCACTACCGGTTAGGCCACGGAGACGCCACTTAAGGGGGTGTTTCAAAATAAAATATTAGATGGACGCGTCTTGTATGACGACACAAGTGTTCTGCTACCAAAGTTATCGTTCTAAAACGTTTAGCATTGGAGTCCTTTCTACAGCAGTATGTAGGAGTGGCTTATTACTGCACATGGACCAAATAATAACTGGCCAGATGTTACTCGTTTAGTTCATTTTTAGAGATTAAAGGACATGAAATAGACGGAGAACAAAACCGAGCTTATGTATTTTGCATGCTGTATGCTGTAGGTTAATTAGATTATCCCAGAAGATGTGTTATTGATAATTTGTAACACTGTAACCATTAAAAAAACTGTTTAACGTTCTCAGTTCTTTGTCTGTTTGTCATCATCCATCGTTAATAGCTAATCGACTGGCACGTAGCACACTATGCTGTCCATACATTTTAGTGCGTGTATCTGTGTGTGTTGGTGTCTGTTCGCGCACGTGTGTCAGTGAATCAGTGACCCAGTCAGATAGTTTCCCCTGATGTCCAGTCCACCACAATATGGGGGAAAAACAATATGGATAGACAAAATTATTGCCCACAATATTTACACCAATAAGCACCGACTGTTAGGGGGGTTTTTTTTTTCTCTCACTATCACAGGCCAACAACAAAGTCTCGGTCAACACTTTAAATATCAAATCCTTCAAATGAGAGACCTAATATAAAAATAACATTTATACGGGTGCCCAATAAATGATGGGAAAAACACAGGTTTGTCAACAAACAACATATGATACATACCAAGTTAAATATTTTCAATCAAACATCACAATGATAAACAAATCAATTCGTTTATTTCAACATTCATAATTCGAATGAAAGCAAATACGTATAGAATGTCGAAAAGGAGGATGTTTGAAGCGTTGCCTAATATTATATAATAATAATGCATCGCCCCTTAAACAATATTATTAAATTACATTAGCACCCATTGCGGTAGGCCTAGCGTTTAAGAAATCAGTTCTCACAATCTGGCATGGTACGATCAACACCTAGATTATTAGCTACGTCAGCACATCTAACCGAGTTCCTATCGTTGAATAGGTTGCTAGTGATGGCTTAACAAGTCGGTTCCATATTGTGTTACCCCAGCGGTACAATACCGACTGTAATCCAACACAGATGGCGCCACAGTGCGCCGAGAACGCCTGGTCGTGTGCTAAACCGTTAGTGGAAAACAATTACACCAGGTGGCAGCAGCAAATGGCCAGAGGGATCATGCCGATGTGGACTGCCGGTAGCTAGGCGGGATTGAAGAGAAATGTTTTGTCACGAAAATCCTTTAATACGTAGAACCCATAACGATGTTCATGAACATTTAATCATCTCTCTCGCTTTGCTGTGTTGTAGTATCGTTTTTGTTTGGCGAGTCGCAGTGATGAGTGAGTGAGTGAGTGAGTGAGCGTGTTTAATGGCAAATCGGCACTAAAAGATCATCCAGCGTCAGGTCCTGTTAGCTACCTCCTACCACATGTCGGAGGACACAGCAGGTTACTTCCATACCTAGACTTCCAATGGATACCTGGATATCTATATATGTTTGTCACGACGAAAGCCTCGTTTTCTGTTTACAATAAATCAGATGTCAATTTTTACGAAGATGCGGGCCACCGAATATTATCAGCGAACGGGTGAAGAACAAAAGAAAGAAACGAACGAACAAATCAATACGTAACGAGTGCATGGGGGAGTGTGGATGTCAACCACAATGGATGACAGTCGCAGAAAATATTTAACATCGAAACTTTTTGCCCAATCCCGGATGTTACGGTTCGATCCCCGACAAAAACTCAGCCGAGAACAGTCCCAGCATCTGTCGCTGCTAGCAGATTCACAGAGCGATGACCCAGATGATAAGACCCGGGGAAATGATTTCGTGCTCGGTTAAATCATTCGCATGCCATACGTGAGGGTTGAATTCCCATTCAACAGGAATCGAGCGGGATCCTGACGTTTCTTACCGCAGGCAAAATTGAGGACCTTGTTCTGTTCGGGCCACAAGATTATGGCGTCGTGTACATTTCCTCACTGGGTGGCCGACTACGTTAAGGGATGACTCCATCAAACCGAATTAAATATTAAAATGCGATCCTAAATACACAGAAGAGACGTAAAACGTCGGTGGCATTGAACGGACTCAAGGGAGTGTCGCTGCCGTCGCCTTCACTACTGCTCTTCTGGTGATGGCGGGGGGGGGGGGGTTGATTCTTTTTGGCCGCCCATACGCAGTGAATCCAACACCCCCCCCCACACACATACACGAACACACATATTAAAAGAGACGGAATTGGCAGCTAAATGCACCTCATGCATGTGACATGTTATACATTAATTAGCTTATCCTTTACACTGTGTGATTAATAATTTACAATACTGTCGCCCTTTAAATAACATTTCATGTTTTGGTTTTTGGTCGTTGTCTATTTCTATCTCTGGCATGACTAATTTTCTATCATCTATGATATAATGATCAGTTAAATGAAAGAACAAGATGATCTCTAACAGGACAATAAAAATGCTTCAGTGTGTGTGTGTATGTGTGTGTGTGTGTGTGTGTGTGTGTCTCTGTGTGTGTTTTATGTTACTTATAATAAAGGCGTGGGCTCAGGTTTTCGTGATGTTTGTAATTCTTACAGAATTATGACCAAACGACTACTACCTAAATAATAAATTATATATATTAGTACATATATAAAGCAGCTATCAGCTATAACTGGAAATAAAGCATATATATCAGTACATATAATATCTATTATGATAATAATCCTAATACCTCCGACAATAGCAGAAATAATAGTATTTTCACTCAGCCCAAAATAGCACGACTAGTTTCGGTTATAAGAAACCTTTATCAAGTGCATGTGTATGTACACCTTTAAAAGACAGTTAATAAAACATAATCTGTGTGCGTGCGTGTTTGTGCGTGCGTGCGTGCGTGTTTGTGCGCGCGTGTATTTTACATGGCATATAACAAAATGAATGGGTACAGGGTTTTGTGATGTTTCTAAATCTTGTACAATTGGGACCAAACGAGCTGTGTGTGTGTGTGTTGTGTTAAACAAGTTCACACCTTAACAATAACGTATCAATATGAATTAATCGTGTTTGCTACCGCTGATAAAATAATGACATCATCAGATGATTTTAACTGATTAAATTGAACGGTGAGAGGGTAACCTTTCCAGCTCAAGCCTTGATCAGATTTAAATTATCGCACATAACAAGATACCATAAGGATATTGTACACATAATATATGGCCGTGATCAACCAGATCCAGGACTAAATCTTGCGTACATAGATACTAATGTAACCTATTTGAGCCTATCATGGGGTCTGGTATATACTGAACATGATCGTACATTACAAACCAAAAGCAGGATATCTTTCACGTGGATTAAATATCACACCACAAAGAAAACTTATACCAATTCTTTTGACTAAAGCACAACATTTTGTTCTGTCAGTTTTTCAACGCCATATTGATATGATGATGACGATGATGATGATCGTGATGATGATGTTGATGATGAAAAAAATAATAAGGAACTAATCAAGTAACACGAAATGTAAATACAGCACGGCTAAGGAAAAATAGCGCACATAAAATGATCAGACGGGAAAACTGCTGACACACACCAGACTAATTAATATACATTGATATTATTTTTAAATCGGATAGGTCAGCGTGCCCACGGGACGAGTTTCTGGTTATGTCCTCCTATCCCATCGTTGCTAATTCTAAAATACATTTATCATATCATTACGACAACGGCAACTTTATCATCTCCGAGAGATCACGTTCAAGAAGACAATCGCCTATTGTTACAACCATTGTTTACATTCCTTCGCTTTTATCAACACTTTAACATTGGTAACTGATTGACAATAAAACAATGCTCAACAACAAAAAAAGACCCTATCTACACACTTAGAGAGAACGTTTACATTTTTATTTACTGACTTGAACGGGCTAAAGCGTTAATATGGCAGGTTAAAGGGTTAATATGACTGACGAGGGGTGGGGATTTTTTTGTTAGGCAATTGTTTAGGCACATGATACACCAAAATCCATCACAATCCGCCATAATCCACTTTATTTTTTAGTCTACTAACGAACCACCGAGTTACCGTGGTTCATCGTAATGAAACTCTAACCGTTCTGGATCTGCACCTGAGCCAGATCAGTCAGAGTGACGCAGGGATCGCAGACTTTAAACAACAGGCCCGGAGCAGAATCTCAGTAATTAACAGATGTTGGTGACAGTCGACAGCGTGTATAGTAATCAGCGGCATACAGAGAAACGTCGACACGGATATATTGCAGTGTCTATTGTGTAATCTGGATCAATGAGTCCGGGTCAGATCCTGCCCACTATAACGGTATAGACCCGATTACTGTCCCGAGTAATTCATAATAGCCAGATAAATAAAAATGAACGCAGAAGACGAATATGGAGTATAAATAAATATCTACCCCCCCCCCCATTCCCCTTTTCTGTTTTATATATACAAAGGTCAGACAGACAGGAAAGGACACCGCAGGTGAGCTGGTAGAGAAAGGTGGACGAAGAGGACAGACAGACAGACAGACAGACAGACAGTACAGACAGACAGGCAGACAGACATAGGCTGACAGGTAGGCAAGCAGTCAGGAAAAGCATATAAACGGACAGGTATCCATACATGCAGGCAGACACGCAGGCTGGCAGACACATGTGACGAGTCAAGTATACACTCTAAGTCCACCCACTCAAACCAGTCTATTGTGAACATGATACATTTTATCATTAGAAAAAATGAAAACAACAATAAAAAACAGAGTTCAAGGTCAATGAGACAACAGACTATAGATGACGCGAAATCAATATAAAGATTGAAGTGAAAATTGATATTGACAGCACAGATTAATATCACAAATAAATCAAATAACTACTGCTGCAGTAACAGCCTGTAGGCTACAGGTGATCAAACACTCGTTACTGCTACAGCCTGTAGTCTGTCGGTGATCACACAGCTACTACTACTACTGCTGCTCTAACAGCGTGTAGTCTGTCGGTGAACACACAACCACTACTACTACTGCTGCTGTAACGGCCTGTAATGTGTCGGTGATCGCACAGCTACTGCTACTACTGCTGCTACAGCCTGTACATATTAAACATACGATATGACACTGATGTCCAACCACGCACATGCCAGTTAGACACCTGTCATCCTATACAGACTGTGTACATGTCAATCCACACACATAGTGACACCTGTCCAATCACTACACAAATTGGCAACTAATCCGACACAGATGGGACATACTCAGATGTCCTTTAATTAACACCACAATAATTATCAAGCATCATTTAAAAACCTGTTGACAACTTGACATCTGCCCTACAACCACAAATCATATTGACAATGAACCATCCTGTTGACAACTTGACATCTGCCCTACAACCACAAATCATATTGACAATGAACCATCCTGTTGACAACTTGACATCTGCCCTACAACCACAAATCATATTGACAATGACCCATTCTGTTGACAATCTGACATTCCCCTAATGATTCGTCAACAACCTCATAATCTGTTGTCAATCTCACATCTTTTCAGGAACTTTACTTTCAGTTAACGTGACATTCACGACTGACATCTTGACATCCTTCTGACAATATGACATTGAAAGTAACATCCCTGTGGGTAATCCGACATTCCGTTGACGATCTGACAGTCAGCTGACATCCTGGGAGCCAATATGACATTCTGTAGACAACCCGATATTCGTCGTCATCTGACATAAAGCCTTCAGAATAACATTACAGTAAAGCGGACTAGACATGAATATTAATGAATTATGATTTGAATATTAAACAGATTTATCATGCCAAAGAGAACGGTGCTCCAGAATTCGCAATCTTCTGGATTCAAATCTGATCAGCTCAGGGTGCTGATTTAACATGTACCCAGGGGAGAGACCCAGCCATTAATACACATCTAGAGTTATACCAGATGCAATATGGTAAACTACTACAAGCAAGACTAGGTATGCCCCCGAACAAAAATTGGTTTCAGGCCCCACGGTACAGGTTCATATTCCAGTGCTACTGTGTACAGTTCTAATTTTAACCCCTCCTGGTTCTAGATTTTAAAACTAGTTTGCTTTATTCTCCCGAATATCAAATCAGAGAATTAAGAAGACGATACACTAAATGACCTTTTCGTGTCACATTCACCCACCTAATACCTTAGAGCAATTGTATACTTATTCTATCTAAAACAATTGAAATGGAGTTGCAAAAATCAGTTTATGAAAAGCCATGTTATTCAACCTTGCACTGACAGCTACCGACTAACAGTACTAACAAGTGCTCTCATGATAAAATTATTATTATTCACTCACTCAATTGTGACTCACTCTATGCACTGACTGACTGACTGACCCACTTACTCTCATTGCAGCCTGCATTCTTCCAGGCCTTCAGAACCTTTTCCTGTGTACTTCAAATATTCTTCCAGAACTTCTGTAGCATATGAACTTGTATTTTTCAAGAACTTCTGTAGCATATGAACTTGCTGTGGTTCATGAAGTCTTTATGAACATTTTATGATTCTTAAAATATTTATCATCCAGTCATGAACAGTCGATGAACGTTTAGCGTTTGTGGTTTGCGAAATGTTCGTGGACGTTTCATGTTTGGTTCAAGAACCTTTGTTCATGAATAGCTTATGACCAGTTGTACTTGGACATGGTACATGAACCATTCTAGAGCTGTCTCCGTGATTGTTCATGTACAGTTCATCAAATGATAATACCACTTCACCATGGAAAGATTTTGAGACTGTTCATGATAACATATGTCCTCAGATGACTTCTGTCAAATCACAGCAAAATCTAGCTGGCTACTGTCATATCACCAAAATGTCCAGCTGGGTACTGCCAAATCACAACAATACCTAATTGAGTGCTGTGACGTTATAACAATATCCACCATAAAGCTTCTGATAAGGTGCGGTAACATCCAGCCGACTCAAAACACGGTGTAGTTGGATTTCGAAGAAGAAAAGAGCCAAGCTGGCTGCTGTCAAATCACAGCACCACCCAAGGTGTGGGGCAAATGACAAAAATTATCACACTTTTATAGCGTGATAGAATGTTTATTGAACGAAGACTTAAAGGTTAAAATATTCTTAATACAGAATTGTTTATTGGAAAATAGTACATTATGAGTGACAGTAAATGGGGTGTCGCTGTATGCCGACGTTAGTGGTATCGTTTTATCTGGCCTCTAGAGGTAAGACATCTTCTTACGTCTGGTATTATACTGAAAATAGCTGGCATTGGGTTTTTGGCGTGGATGTAAACACAACCCAGGATGGAACAGTATCGTAACAAATAAAGAAACCGTACAATGTCATATACACGCCTGCTTGTCTCTGGCCTGTTCCAAAGAACCGACCATGCAAGGACGTCTCGGTCGGTGGATTGGCAGCACGGTTAGCCAAAGATCTCGGACGTCAGGGTTCAACTTCCAGCCTGGCTATGGTTGAATGACGTGTCATCTTCTAATTCGCCTCATTACTTTTTGAGAGATAACTCGGCTCGGGTAGCCATTGGGTCAAGGGGCCCATTAGTCCAGAACCTCTGAGTGGCAATAACAGGTAGACCTACGTTACGTCTGTAATCTGAATCAATTTATTGTTGTCTCTTAATTGCTGCTGCTGCTGCTGCTGTTGGTGTCATCCATTTCTAGTGAAAACCTCGATTAGAAAGTTATCCCCCAAAACTCGAGTCATCAATTCCGATACGATTGCGAGTATCTATGTCACGGCTCAAGTTATGTGGTGGATTGTGTTGAGAGCAGCAGCTCCCACTTCGTGAAATAGGTGGTCGGGGGAGATTACATTTGAGCCGAGTTGTGTTGAGTCGTCGCTTAGCCTCGTGGTGGGCTGGTAACGTTCGGAACATTTGGGCGTCCCCCTCCCACCATGTGAAACAAATTTCACAAACTCAAGTATGAGCCATATTCGAAACTACAACCTGGAGGTTTACAATGCACCGCTCTAAACACTGCGCCATTGGAATTCCTGCCTCCCCCTCCCCCCCGAGAAGAGATCAGAAGTTTAAATCTGTTGTAAAAATCCACTCATCTCAAGTTGCTTTCATCTGGAAATATCATCAATCATTAAAATTGGATTTTAACTTCATCTTACTCGGGGTATCACTGTCGGTGTCTCTGAATGATTCCCACTAAAATGGCACATTTTTAACCGAACATAATTATTATTATTATTATTTATATTAAGCAGTATCGCTAAAACCATCTACAGTTCAATGGGTCTCATCATGATGCAGTGCTCCTCTGAACTAAACAAATATAGTTGCTTTTCATCATGAAAACATCCGACTCATTTTAGTCAGCACCAATCTATTAACTGTAAACAAACACACAAAGCATGATTATAACCCGACCCGCAGTTCATAAATCATGAAAATCAGCAGTTTTTCACGTACAGTGGAACCTCCAGTTTCAATTTATATACGGAGCTGAACCTAAATAAACTTATGATACGACATACTATCTGACACTGAATAGTCTATGACAGAAACTCATCAAATTAATTAAATAAAAAATATCCAGGAAATATTTTAATGGTCTGCGGACCTATGTACCCTTTACTATATCTGCTTAAGATAATTAAACAACTGAGGTCTACACGTGACAGAACATCAGGCGAAAAACATCAGCAACAGTCCAACATCTCGGTGACAGAGACAGCAAAGACACATCCTCAGAGCTCCCTCCCACCCCTCCCCTCCAGCTCGAATGACACAGGTGTCTGAAGACAGCATCTAAAAGTGGACGTGTTCTTCCCAGAGATTTGCATCACGTGACACCTGAAATGCATCCACTTCCTTCATGGGATTTGTGCGCCATTTTTAGAAGATGAATGTCATATTTTTCGGCGAGGATTTCCTGTAGACAGGAGACACCGCGAACAATAAATGTAGGAAGAAACGACAGATGTGTGATTGTATTACCTCGAGGCTAATCATAGCCGACAAATGATCGGCGAACACCCACACAGTTATTTTCTCCTCATAGCGTCGCGTGTTGCGTGGACTGGGGAGCCGCTGAATCCGTTCGGAGGGTGGGCGAAAAGGAGATGAGGGTCGGCGGGTCTGTCGGCAGCCGATAAATGTGAACCAATCAGCGCTAATTTATATGACACAATACGGGGCTGAGAGTGAGACGTCGTCACTGGGTTATGAGTTGGCCTTCTCTAATAACAAAATTCAATGCTCTCTCTCTCTCTCTCTCTCTCTCCATCTCTCTGTCTTTCTATATCTCTCCTCCCACGTTTCCCTCTACTGTTCTTCTCAGACTGTGATAAAACAGACCTACGCACTGCGATCAAAACACTGAGAACAACCTCCGAGTTAAACCTCTATAATTCTAAATGAAGCATGATCAGAGGAAACCAAACTAAACGGTTGTAGTCCTCTGAGAAAACATAAGACATGTTGACCTTTTCAACAACGATACTCTTTTATTTCTACACAGTTTCCACATTTAGTTGCCATTTTAAATACTTCCTCCAATTTTTATACCATGCATCTTTCTCCGAGTCGTCCCCTCCTCCCCCCCCCCAAATTGAAATCCTTACCATATCCCTGCTGTATTTATTTCTCTCCGCTAACATCGAGTAGATGTAATGAAATCCCTCCCCCCTCTCCCCTCATCGTCCTGTCAATCATTTAATTTTCTTCCTTTATCTTTGACACCGGTCTCTTTTCCAGCATCATCCTTTTGACGCCCATGTCTTCTTCTGCACTACCCTCTTAACACCTGTCTCTCATCCATACCTCATCCTTTTGACGATACTGTCTTCAGCCTCTATCATCTTTTTGACATACCTGTCTCTCTTCTCCATCATCCTTTTCACACACCTGTCTCTCCCCATCTATCATCCCTCTGATACCTGTGTCCTAATTTCTATAACCTTACATAATCTCCACTGTCCCTATTCTTCTCTGTCCTTACCATTTCAGGCAGAAACAGATGGACAGAAAGACAGACAGAAAAATAGACACAAACAGATGGACAGTAAAACAAACAGAAAAATAGACACAAACAGATGGACAGAAAGACAGATAGAAAAATAGACACAAACAGATGGACAGTAAAACAGACACAAACAGAAAGACATACACAAACAGATGAACAGAAAGAAACAGATGAATAGAAAGACAGACAGACACAAACAGATGGATAGAAAGACAGACAAAAATACAGACACAAACAGTAAAACAGACACAAACATATGGACACCAAGACAGACAGAAAAACAGACACAAACAGTAAAACAGACACAAATACATGGACAGAAAGACAGACAAAAACAGATGGACAAAAAGACAGACAGAAAGACAGACACAAACAGACACACAGACGGACAGAAAGACAAACACAAACAGATAGATATAAAGACAGACACAAATGGATAGACAGAAAGACAGACACAAACAGATATAAAGACAGACAGAAAGACAGACACAAACAGACGGACAGAAAGACAGATACAAACAGACGGACAGAAAGGCAGACACAAATAGACGGACAGTAAGACAAACACAAACAGACAAACAGAAAGACAGAGCTGGCATAATTAGGTTAAACCCATGCTTTCAATCTAGCGCTGTAAAAGGTCAGTTATAATAAGCTCCCTTTCTCGCGGCCGTGCATACGCGCGCGCGCGCTCGTAAGTAGACACACATGCGCACAAACATACAGAAGGAGAGAGAGATTTGGAAATGTTTTATTCTGGGTCGACAGGCTCATGAATCAGGAGATATATAATTATAGACGCACATAAACACACACACACACATACGTGTATGTGAAATAAAATATACAGCAGGGCCTAACACAATGAGGCTCGGATATGGCTAACAATATTATCATGTGTCACACAGACTTATAGAGGGAAGCCAACAGCTATTGTTCACCTCAACACCGTAAAACAATGACGCTAGTAATAGGAGAGGGTGGAATGGAAGGGGGGGTTGTGGTCGGAAGGGAGGGGATACATACAGGGTGGGGAGGGTGTTGTGTGGTGGGTAATACCATCCTCATAATCAGCCACTATAGATACAGTAGACAGATCAACAGTCTATGTAATAATGGCCTAATCTTAGTCTATAAATGAGACTAACTGGATCAGGAACATCCTCAACACTGGCTACAGCTGGCCCAGTCTGTACACAGCTGGCTCAGCCCGCCTGCCTGCATACAGCTAGCTGATGTTGAACAAATAACAGCTGGCTCACACTGTTTACAGCTGGCTCACTACTGTTAAAACAGGTAGGGAAGGCTCAACGCTACTATTGGAGCGCTATTAGTACAGCTGGCATTATAGCACACTGAACGCGCGCACACACACACACACTACTGGCTTACATTAAATACTGCGGCCAAGTTAGCTAACACTGAACACTTGATTCACCATATACAGCTGGCTGAATATACTTAGCCAACTGACATTCTGAAAACAGTTTAAAACTAGCTATCACTGAACGCTCCACACATAACTCAATCTACACAGCCAGCAAATGATGAACACTTCAAAGACAACTCATTCCACATCACCAGCTTACGGTGACTGCTCTACGATACTGATTGCTGACTGGTGTTTTACGGCCACTTTTGTGCACGTGGTAGGCTAAATGGGCCGAGCGACGTCCAAAGGTAATGAAGCGAAGTCAAAGATGAAACACCCTTCAGATATGCCACGCCGAGATTCGAACTCAGGTGGTAGTGATCTGTGATCCAATGGGCTAATAGTCGGACCACGAATGCTCTACACATGGCCCACTCCGCACAGCTAACAAACACCCGTCCATATATTTACTGTCTTCACAAAAGCTGGTATCAGTTACCAGTAACCAACAATCATAATGGGCCAGTAAATATCTAATGGCTAAAATTGTTATCATAGTTTATCATCAAATAAATCCTGACCTCACTGATACAGATGCTTGGTTAAAACTACTTTAGCAATTAGATGTCTGGGTAGGTAAAATTTGGGGAGGGCCACGCATATACTGTAGCTATTCATCCATATTGGATGTAAACAAGGGAAAAAATGGTCGGATGGCAAGAATGATGGGAACTATTAAATCGTAGCAGTTATCAAAATAAATGTTTAAGACGAATTAGTTACACCGCAGATGTGCCAATGGAATAATAGCGTTGGCCAAAAAAGGAATTGCACTCCAGCCCATATAAACAGTACTGACGAGATTAAATTCGGTCATTTTGGTAACCTATGTGTACTTAGGGTTGTGTTAAAAAATACCATAACCTGTCGCCTAGTTATTATTTTTTTCAAAACACTGATTATATTCTTTACATGCTTCAGTGAAGCTGGTATGAATATCATAATGGTCGCCGAAACCACAGGAAACCGGCTTATTATAATGTTTGCATGTATTCAAAAAAAGGATCAATTAGTGAGTGAGGGGTAGTGTTAGTTAAGCCAGTGAGCAAACACAGTGCAAATTGATGAGGGGCCACTCCCTACAGAAACACCTCATAAACACAGGTATCACCGACCATAAATAACAAAATAAATAGTTTATTCAAAACCAACAATTTACCCCGATTAAAGAGAAAATGTGACAGATTTGATATCTGAACAGTATATGTCAGCTGCAGACATCAGTTAATCCTTACGATATTTCAAACAAATGACAATCTTATCACAGACGAGACGATGCAAAAATAATTGGCCTGCTCCTACCTTCTTGAATGATGTCCGCCTTTGATAGTGGTAATTTGTAATGTCCAATGGGAACATCTTCTAATGCTGAACGGTATAAGATCTTTGGCTCAAAGAAAATGCACGGGTTATCGTCTTCTATACATGCAGTCAGCAGGCCTTTGGCTTGTATTGGACCTCGTGGTACCACAATCTGTATGACAGTGGATGACATATTTTTGAACGACTCTCGATAGTACACTCCCAATGAATCGTCAGATTCAAAAAGCAATCAATGATCAGTTTCGGATAAAAATTTTAATAAACGCGAAGAGAATTATTCATTTGAAATATTTCTGTAAAACATGTTAAATTAAAACATGTAAAAAGAAAAAGAACAAAAAATTATATACATGGAATTTGGTAATTAATCGTCATTTTATATATTACGAGTAGACGCGGATGTGTTAAAAGATTAAAATCAGAATTCAATCAGATTAAAAACCAGACTGTGTTTAATATACTTTTGACACTATTATGTATTACTTATCTAAAACATTGTCTGCATAAACTGTATTGCCAGCTTAAATGAACGGATAAGCATCACAGGAAAGTTTTAATTTGTGTGTCACATAATAACAGATAAATACATATTAACATATTGATTGTGTAGGAACAGTGGTATCCACGTTCTTTCACCAAGCAGTCAAAGATCTGTAAATTGGCAAATTAAAAAACTTTTAAATCAAAACAAATAAATTCATCAGACAGTGATTGCCAGCTGCTAAAAGAAAATGTTCAATTATGAAAAAAGAATGGTGAAACAATATGTTGTTTCTAAGGACTTTTTGCTGGTGAACATCATACTTTAAGAGCTTGGAATTGTACTGTGGAAAAAAGCTAATGCTCTCGAGTAAAATAAGAAAAATCAGTGAATATACGCATGACAGCTCTCAATATAATGTTTCAAGGCAATGGGCAAGTAAAGACTCTATACAACATTCACCCTGTAAAATAAACTTAACAATATATTCATGCATGCAGAAAGATTATTTATCACATAACTATCTATACACAAATACAATGTACACCTTAAAAAGACAGTTAATAAAACATATTGTGTGTGTGTGTGTGTGTGTGTGTGCATGCCATCTCCCATCATAAATGTCCTCCAGACAAATAGCGTAAAAACAATAATTGTTCTTTACAACTAAACATAGATACAAACCAAAAAAACACCTGAATATCAAAGTACAAAGAAGAAATGCGTATAAAAGAATTGTAACCTACTGAAGTTGCTAACATTTTATATGTCTCTCATTAACTGTAACAATCACACAAAATGTGTTTAAATCAGTCAAAATTCCTAAATTGCTGAAACTGCTCTACCACAGCAAATGTGAGTTTCTCTAAACAATATTTCTTAATAAAACAATTTTTTACTTTATCAAAACGACTACGATTACATTAGATAGAATAAGAAAGGGGTTTCTCTGTCTATCGTTTAATTCTAATCAAATGACTCCAATTTCATTACACGTAGGTAATAAGAAATTGGGAAAGCAAAGACGCTGAAGCAAGAGAGATCATAACGTACCCAAAGCCATGTGAAAGAGCGGAATGTACATGCCTAGGTAAGATAGAGCTAACCTTGGTATAATACAGTCAAATACTAAACAACACTCATTAAAAACAAGGAACGGTTTGCGTCACTACAAAAGCAGAATCCAAATTAAAAATCAGCCAAAAACCAAGAAAAAACACTACACAGTAAACCTTCTGTATACATTCATTCTACTCAGAGAGTAAATCGTAAATGTACATTTATTATTCCTGTTACAGACACACACACACATATATATATATATATATATATATAATTTGTAATATGTAAAAACCCATCCATATACATTTATCCCATTTTTGTTATTCCTTGATATTTAACCTGATTATGTTATAGAATACGGTAAATAAACCATCAATGTATAAATATATCCTATTTCTGTTATGTAATCTTATATTACTCTCTACATACATCTAGTTCTGGTTAACCTTTTAGTTTGGACATATTTCTAGCATTTCAATAATTACAGAACTACACAGATGAATGAAGTGGTATTAATTTCACACTTTCTTATTGTTATTATTAGTTTTATTATTATTATTATTATTATATTTTTACTATTACTTTATTATTTTCATAATACTGTAAACTTTCTGTACACATTTAGCCTATTTCTATCATAGAGTGCAGCCCCATTATACATATATAACATTTCAGTGTTAAAGGGAGAGTTAAGTTTATAGCTGCGTCGAAAGAAAACCAAAACTGATCAACTCCATTTAAGTATACAGCAAAGTCTTTATTTTGACTTACGCCGCTATGAAAACTCAATGTACACAGATCACTGAAAATCTTTTAAAAGAAAATGTTTTTGGAGGTTTTGTTTGCTATCTGCCTTGCTGAAATCTACTTTTGGATCTTTGAAAAGACATGCGTGTATTTTGTAAATAAACAAAAAAGCCTTTTCGCCAAACGTCGGTCAGCGATGAACCATTCAGTTAACAGCTAGAAGGGAAATAATTTCACAATGATTGTACAAAACAAACACTGCACACCAAAATAAGATAGAAAATGATGGGAATAAAATGAGAACTGTCAAAATAGTTCTTCTCACTTTTATGAATGTGTGATTATTAAAATATCTTTCGGCGTCAGCAAAATTTGTTTAGATCATCTGATGTTAACATAGTTCAGAACATAAAACATGTTCATTGGGTTTTTTTTTTCTTTTAAAAATAAACAACACTTCCCTTTGCCGTGTGCAGTAGGCTTTAAATATGAAAGAGAGGTCACTGTTATGCTAAAAAGAAAAATATAAACTGTGCATCTAATTACTGATTGGAGAAGAAATGTAGAGGAAACACTAGGTGAGTGCATCTAATCACTGATCGGAGAAGAAATATAGAGGAAACACTAGGTGAGTGCACTAGGTGAAGCAACATCACGAATGGTGAGTGCACAAAACTTAGTGTTACCTTCACACCTGCGGCTTGCAGAAATGAAGACTCAGGATGCTGTGAGTGATACAGACCACCATGACCGACTGCCCCACAGGGCGTTCTGATTGTCAGTGGTCCACACTGAAATATTCCTCCGGAGCGAAAACGAAATTTCGCCGCCTCGTTTACAATCTGCAAACACAAATCATCGTCAATAAAAATCAGGTGAGATGTGCATCTGTAACATAAGTGGCTTACCTTTAAACCAGCCAAATGAGCAAAGAATGCTTCTGGGCTCTGTGAATGGTACATAGCACCATGACCGACAGCACCTATAGGTGCTCTAATAGTAAGGTGACTGAGGTTGTACATGTCACCTGATCTGTACCTGTACTTGGCTGCCTCACTACCAATCTGTTGACAGATTTGTGAGTGAAATAAAGAAGCAGTGAGAGAAACCAGAAGAAATATTGAGGTCAAAATTAGGTTGTTGATGAAGATAAATTTAATAAAAGAGATAAATTATACGCTAAGGTGATAATTCTTTTGGAAATGGAACGAACTGATTCTAACTGTAAGTAGTGTAGGTTAATAGACGAAAAAATTCTTGGGAAAAATTGTTTGCCTGAACAAAGAAGACAGTAAATGTAACAGATTAATATTTCTCATGATAAAAATATTTTTATCTACCGTAAATACTCGCGTATTAGTCGATCCGACAAATAAGATGTGGTCAGTTTTTGACCCTGTAATTCTTTCCTCAGACATATGCTCATTGTATAAGTTGAGGCTGACTTCTGAAGTACTGGCTTGATATAATTAAAATCCATCAAAATAGGAATCATTGTCATCATCCGTGAAAAAGCTGGCCCAATCGTAATCCAGAATCTCAGAGATAACAAGAGAATCATCATAGTAATCACCATAGCCGTCATTGTATGCCACATCCTCAGTTTTGGCAACACCTTCCCCAAGAGAATCTTCATACGAGGCATCATCTTTCATTCCGTCTATCTCATTAGATATGCCACGCTTTAAGCAGGAATTGGCACCATTTCTTCAGGAATACATTCCAACCGGGTTTTTACCCACCCGATGACCACGGGAATCAATGGTCTCTTTAGATTACCTGTAGCTGCTAGTGATTTATCACCCTCTGTCATCCAATCCTTCTAAATTTGCACATTTCACCCTTAAACAGCTTGTTCAGGCATACATCCAATGGCTGCCATAGTGATGAATTTTGCTTTTGTTTCAAACTCATGGTGTCGGCAAGTGCACCGTAAATATATCAATATAAATTTCTTCACTGGCAGCGATGATATTGATATATTTACGGTATATATATATATATATATATATATATATATATATATATATATATATAGATTTTGCTCCTAAGGTTCAGGAAAAGATTAAAAGCTGTTCAGTAGTATCTTTGATTTCCATTTCTAATCACTTTGATATTATAATTAATAAATAAACATGTCACACCAAACACACCTGATTGTAACTTCAACTGGCAAGCGTTATTAATGAATTATTTCACGGCAAGTGGCGAGCAAGGTTTGCAATGTGAGCAGTGATTTCTATTGTATCGCTAATCATCCGGAGGTACCTGTAGGTAACAGCGAATGACCATCAAGTATTATTACATCAAGCTTGCCACGTTTGGGAAATCCAAATAAAAGTTTGGTGAAAATTAATAGTTATTGATAAATAATGGATTAGTAGGCAGCGATGTGGCTATTTTGTTATGACTCTGGCTCTTATTCGGTTAAATTCCATAGTGTTATATGTCAAGGATGGCTGAAAACATCTTTCCTTCAGCCGGTAGGAAATATGACATGCGTATAAGTAGAGGAGGTACTTCTGAGAACTCCCTTTTCCCTACACCCAATAAACGACTTACCCGCGAGTATTTATGGTAATCGTTATATTACGGAAAAAGAAGAAGACATCGGGTAAAAGAAAGTTAAACTAAATCTGAAAACAAATCTATTAATTAAGCAATAATAAACAACAAACAAAATATCATTATAGTCTTGAGGTGATGGTGTAAACATACAATAACATCAGTTAAAATTATATATTAAATATTTTCTTTAAAAAGGCTATTTTTATTCAAATTAACTTCTGCATATGCTCATCTATAAAACATCGTAATTTATCAGTCAAGTTGTATTTATGGCCATATATGGAAATTACCCTCAAACCCCTGTATTAGTCAAGCGTCTAATCATCATTTACCATCCAAAAACATTTTCCGAGAGAAAGGCTCTGTTTCGTACGAAATGTTCCCATTCATGTAAAAAATTAACCACTCGTTACTGAACAAAAGTATTCTTTCACAGATTCTTTTATTCTAAATTAGATTATTAACAAAGTTGTGCCCAATATATTTGTGCTTGTGTTAAAACATGCAGGCCTAATATTAAAGCATACCATTACATTTAGAAACCATTACAATTAATTTGAGGGGCTATCTTTTGATCAGCTTATAGGCTTACTAAATTAACAGTCAACTCTTGTCTTGTGAAACGTGAACCTTGTTTGCCACCTAAGGTTGATCTTGCCAAAACAAAAGGTCATAGCATTTCGCCAAGCTGGGACCAGACATAAAATGTGAACCTGTGATGAGTTTGCATAAGAATGATTCACATTTACAGTCATTATGTAGAATTTATAACATGTAATACTATTGTGCCACTTAGTAGTAATGTTCAGTACAATAGGATATATTATTGTGTGCAGACTGCCAATTATTTAAATTCCTGTCCCACTTTATTTCCCCAAACTGATCAGTTTGTTAACCAATAAATTCCATCAGATATTTACAGATATAACTCACAGAAGTGTATTTTGAGCATGAGAAGAATTGCCTGTAGTCTAAGAGACCAAAGATTATTTCATCATCTCATACGTGAACATGTAAGGTAAATACACTACACTTGTTATACTCTCACAGCAGAAAGAAATATGGTAAAATTAGCTAAAGGTTTTAGTGCTACATTCAAAACAAATAAATCTGTTCTATGAAATAGTACCCCCTGAAAATATTGATAATATATATATATATATATATATATATATATATATATATATATATATATATTATAATAATAATAAATTATATATGTATATGGCATTAATGAACGAACCTGATCAAAAGCTGGAAAGATGTAATCAGCAAACTGGATCTCTGCTATAGTCGTTGCTCCTGTTGTAGCTGCACCAATAGCAAATCCCACAATTCCTTGCTCACTTAATGGAGTATTAAAAACTCGATCACCACCTGGTAAACAAACAAACAATAAAACAAACATCATCAGATATATCTTATTTACAACAATGCAACAGCATGATGTACCACATTTTAACAATAGTTATGTAGCTATCATATTAATGAACATTGTTCTTGTCAAAATAGGTCCGATTCAATGAAGACTTCAATGTAGTCTAGATTTTTAGGACATTGATTTTAGCAAACATCAAGGGATGTGCACATTATGTGTATCATGTAGGGATCAAATGACAAAAACGGTGACAAATGAATTTATCCCCAATTTACATGCATGTACAATTATATTATAAATGTACTACAATAATAAAGAAATACTAAGAAAATGTAAATTAAGTGAAAAGTATAACATAACTGCTGTCATCCTACTGGTCCAGAATTAATATTAAGTTTATGAAATGCTCAACCAAATCTGTATTACCAATTAGTGAGAGAAGAATGGTAGAGACATGATATTTGTACAGGTAATGGCTCCACATTTCACAGACTGTCAATTTAAGATAAAGCTAATTGGTTTTCTTTTCAATTTTCAGAATTTGTTTTACAAAAAGATAAATATTAATTGCTAGAAATCTTTCAACGGCTAATTAGCGGCATGTAAAAACATTCAATTGAAGCAGAATTAACTTCTGATAAAGAAAAGAATATGATAATAATTAAGTCCAAATAATCTATGCGTCATTTTATTTATCTGACAATAATATAAACAATATATCAATGTTGTATTTATCATTTACCGTAACCACAAGACTTACAATAAAAAGAAAAGATCAATGAAAACAGCCTACGATGACCTCTAAACAGTTAAAAAAAATACAGTAGACTCTGACTTTTGATAAATTATTGAGAATTATCGGAACTTTTAAACAAACAGTTCGCATTGTAGCCAATAATTACAAGAACTTAAAAGTATCTATAAATATTAAAAGGGAAATGTGCATCCGTTCCATAAACATAAACCATATTTTTTGTTCACCATCATAGTTACAATGGAATTTAATATAGCATAACCAAAGGTGGAAGATATTTACATATTTTGTTCAGTGAATTTGGTAATTACTGTAGAAAACATAGTAACTTGGAATATATAGTCTTAGATATGGTAAATGTGCTGATTCCTTCTCATATCTATCAAACAGACATCTCAAAATGTAACTTAACTTAATATAAATGAAATATTATTTACAAAATTCTATCTTTTTCTAACTGGAGAAAATCATTGCCTAGAAATAAAGCATTCCCAATTTGTATATCATTTATTACCCTAGTGGATTCTACCTAACTCAACTCTAGAAAATAAATCTTATTACCTCTTTAAACACATCTTATCATTATTATTTCATTGTTATGTAACATTTCATTGTTAATCATGATTATTATGGTTTGTAAGCCATAATTCAGGCAGAAACTTGTGATTAAACATTACTGTTTATTATTTTGACAGAACTTTCACTTCTGTATGTATATGCAGAGTCTTAATTGATTAAAGATGATGATGATGATGATGATGATTGGTGTTTTACGACCACTTTTGTGCACATGGTAGGCTAAATGGGACGAGCGACCTCTGAAGGTAATGAAGGGAAGTCAAAGATGAAACAAATTCCAGATATGTCCACACCGAGATTCGAACATGGTTGGTAGTGATCTGTGGTCCAACATGCTACTGCTAGACCAAATTGATTAAAGAGAAAGAAGAGACTATTATATTCTAGCTGCCAATATTGTGCCTTACAAATTACAAGATAATACTGACGCTAAATGGTTTTAACATTTATATTTAATTACTGCTACTCCAACAGAACGATTCCAGCCAGTCAGTTATAATTAACATTAATGACATTTCACTTAAATACAGGTAGGGTAATGATTTGATACGGGCAAGCAAAATGTGGAACACAAATGAAATTACTATACAGAAATAAATTTGTAATAGAAAAATACATTATAATATCGACATGAAAAAGAACTTCCCAAAAAAATAAATTGTAATTTTTCAGCAGTTTAATATGATGATTGCTTAATAGTATCAATTATTGATCTTGGCTGGGTTCATCACTGGGACTGAACTAACATTTTTGTGATGGGGGGAGGGAGGAACACTATGTGATGTCACGTTCCGACTCCGACACTTCATTTCACCAACAGAATGTAACATTTCAATGTAAAATGACCTCGATAATCCAAGAACACGAAAATGTTGCCAAATATTTCTGCTGGTTCAGTCATGCAAGACAGATCAACATAATGGTTCATTACCTTCCCACCGCCCGATAATTGCTATATTGTAACCAATTATAATAGTCCTTGATTATACACACTGACACAAAATGCTTCCATTGCCTGTCACTATCACACAGCCAATCATAATCATTCATGGCTAATTACAAACACAAATGTGTGATCTTTCCAATGAGTTAATCTGATCAACTAAGTGACACGAGTATTTCTTTTTAGTATCTGTAATTAATGAACATCAAAATGATCAATGGCTTCCATGCCATTCCGTACCTTGTGCATGGTTATTGAATATTTGTTTAAATACGGAGGTATATCTCTATAATTTAAAAATGTGTGACAGACTCGATATACCGACATATTATAATGTGACAAACCTTGTCGGATTAACGGATTTCGATATATATATATATTTACATATATATATTTACATATATATATATATATATATATATATATAATAGAAAAGAATATACTCCATATCAGCAGAAGTAAAAACTAAATGCCTACTAATGATAATAAAAACTAAAGAGATCATTTGATCATTGTCAATTGAGTGTTGATGCCTTGCACAATACATGTATTGTTATAAACGGTTGTATTTATTTATTTATTTTTTATCAACTTCCAATGATCAACCGGAGAATGCTGGAAACCATCAACAAAATGAAGTCGCCACTCACCATATTTTTCCTTCAATCCGACAGTACACCGGAATACTCCGCCAAAGGCAACATCCTCTCCAAATATAACTAGAAAAAAGGACAATATTGAAGTGAATGGACATGTGTAGGACATTTTTAACAGCAGTGTTAATGTTACTAAGCCAGTCCTCACTAGTTTTTGTAGTTGGATGCATGTTTTGGTTGTTGGCATGTTAAATATTGTAAGGATCATGTCTCTTTGGTCGTACGTTTATTATGATTACTGATTTTAGAAATTGACAGATATGTGTCAGAAATCAGAGTAATGAGGAATTGGGTAAATGCTGGAGTGACAAAGTAAGTAAGTGAGTGAGTGTTTTGTTTAACCTTGGTACTGATCGTATCTGAGGGACATATGGCCAAGGGAATTAATCCAACTTCTGTGGGATATATCTCATCAACACAGGTAATATACTGGCATTTGAACTTTGATGCTGAAATATATTTGGCACAGTTCTTTGTGATCTGAATGGTCAAAATGAAGATCACAAATGGACCAAAACTGGAAAGCATTCAGTACCCAGATTAACAACCAGGAAACTGCTAGAATTAAGCTTGTGATTGTGCTAAAAATGCTGGATTAAAACAAAAAGCCAATTTAGCTTGAACTATTATAAAACTGACACAATACTCGATGATAACTGTAATGTTTGAGTCATTCTTTTACCTATCAGTAAATCCATGCCCCATGGTAATAATATACATCTGAAGTATTTATATAGACAAATAACGGATTGATTTGATTCCAATGTGGAAGCTAAGAAAGGACAAATCAAGCTGCAAAGACAGTAAAGATCATATAATTTGGAATATTTACAGATGATTAATATTCCAATTTTATATTGTATATACTGATATATAAGTCAGGGAACTAATTCTTAATCTAGTAAAAATAATGTTATTCAGCTTATATACAAGTAACACTCAAAGGTAAAACTATTTGACGGAATTTATTAATCAACAAACCAAACTATTATTAGTAATACTGACGCAAATTAATAACAAAGAGTGTCAGCACACTGGCATATCCTATTTTATAGAATATAACTACCTGCGCCATTATATCACATGTCATATTTTGTACAGAACCAATTATTTTAAACAATTCAAAAATAAATTAACTGTAAGTTCATAGAGTGCATGCTGACATGCAGCATCACATGATCATATATTTTGGCAGGATAAACTTCAGGCAGCAGAACAACTGTCAAGCACCGCAAAGTGGAATTAATTTCCTAAGCCAACAATGCCTCAAAATGAATTGTCATGTCTTTTAAAGTGAATTGATTCACTATCCATTGGTGCTTTGGCGTCAAATTTATCCATCGTGATAGCTTCTAAATGGATGTCACTTAACCCATTTGCTGTGTCAAGTACATCTTGACACAGCTAGAAATATATTAGACATTTTATCTGAATCAATTTGATAGGGAATGTATGAATGATTCTTTTGAATTAATGACTCAATATGAAATGGGAAAAGAGAAGAAATGAGTATTTTTAGTGACAAATGTTTTCATGATAGATAATCATTTGTAGCTCATTTTATAAGAGGCATGATATAAATTCCCTTTGAAGAAACCATAAAAACCAATCATCTTAGACACGAGGTCTACATTATGTGGAAGCCTACGTTATAGCATGCTGCTCCACCAACTTCATCAATAGAGTTCTCCCATATGAGAAAAAAGTTGTTGAAGAGCATCCAACAATAAATACATCTAAATATAGAGAACACTGATATAGACTGGTACGTTAATGAAAGATTAACATAGAAACAGAACACTGATACTGAGTTAATGATATATACACACAGAGGACAGTGATATCAAATGAAATATTATTGAAGACATTCAATACATACTAGCAGTCGGGTCTCTCTCCATGGCTATGTCCATGGCACTTGTTATCGACTGACATAAGTTCAATCTGGTTGTTTCTCCTGAAAAAGAAAACAATATATATATATATATATATATATATATATATATATATATATATATATATATTAAATAGTGACTTTAAAGCTTTATTTCATCTCAACATTGGTAACACCAGAGACACAAGGCTTTTTTTGTACAGCACCTTTGAATGGCTCTTTATTAAATGCACATTGTTATTATTATTATTAAGGCAAAGGGGTGACTCTCTAGGGTATCATCTCAGAAGCTATTTTACTACATATGGACAAACAATCATCAATGGTTGTGATTCATCCTTGAGGAGTAAAATGAATGAATTGGATATGAATCTGAACAGCAAGCATAATTCTCTTAGCGCTCACACATGCACTATATATATATATATATATATATATATATATGTCATTCCATATAAAATCAACCACCTGACCGCTTCAGATTGTCTTAATATTTTTATATATCAACTACCATGTATATGATGAGGCCTGGCCCAATTTTTAGGTTTCACTAAAAATATGACACCACTTTGAAATGCCACGGGGGTACTTCTAATTATGCCCCTTTCGAAACCATGCCTAAGTTTTAGCAATGTTTTAATTATTTCGCATAGAGACACGAAACTGTCATGGCTGATAGCTGTATCACAGATCTATCTTAACATGTAATAAAATGAAGCTAATGCATAGACCTATAATTGACATTTAAGTCAAATTTAAGTTCAACTGTGTTTTCTACCAACTTTGCAAGTCATTATCTTCATACCCATGATGGTTAGCAATGTTCAAACTGTACAATTTCAATCTCTGTATTCTACGGTAATAATGAAATGAATGACAAGCATACGCGTATTTTGTGTTACAATACATTTTATTTTCTACGTTTACTTCAATCACGTTTAGAAAGTAGTTCAGTCACCTCTGTAACTACACATACCATTTCAAAGAGGATATTCTGAAGGTTATTCATAAGAGGACAAAACTGTGGATGCTTTTGTTGACTTCATACTTCAACTTGGCGGCCTTACTTCATTTTTCTGTTTTACACTGAATGTTGTTGTTTTTGTACAAACTCGTTAGCAGTTACAAACCCAAATGTAGCACATGTGGGTGTTGAAATCCTATCGTTAATCCCAAAATACAAAGATGAGAACAGCTGCGCAACATAACAACAGCACGATTTCCCAAAAATCAAACATTTAGGATTATAGAGAGAGACGAAACACATTGCGATATAAGTGATGCTCAGGGAGAGAGCCAGAAACTACTTTCCAGTTTGTCATAGGATGATGATGATGATGATTGATGTTTTACAGCTACTTTTGTGCACTTTATAGGCTAAATGGGCCAAGTGACCTGCAAAGGTAATGAAACAAAGTCAAAGATGAAACACCCTTCAGATATGCCCATGCCGAAATTCGAACACAGGTGGTAGGGATCTGTGGTCCAACACGTTACCATTAGACCATGGAGACACCCCAGTTTGTCATGGGAGGATGCTCTATTATAACTATAGGACATAGCCTAAGGTATAGATGTGGAATAGACATAATTACATCTTTATGAAACAACAACAAATCCATATACGTTTAATTTTGTAATGATTAATTGTTGTAGCCATAGCATATTATTGTGCTTCTAATATCATAAGGGTTGTATTTGAACAGTAAATAAAATTATGGACATACCTCAGCATCATTATCAGTCATATAAAGAAATGAACATATTCTTAATTATGTGCTTAAAAATATTGCATCTAATTGGTCCCATAATATTAATTGACATTAACTTTCTTTTCATCTTACAACATTTTACATTAAAATTAGCTTTTTACTAGACCTTGTACCATATGAATGTATTTGTTCTATTGTTATGAAAAAAATTGTGATCGATAGGTAACATAATATTTTTAGCTTTATAAATTATAAGTAAGGTTTTTGATTTTACAATATCTAAAGATTTCAAACACTTATATTGTATGAATAATGGATGATGATTGCTGTTTTATGGCCAATTTTGTGCACATGGTAGGCTAAATGGGTCGGAAGAAACAATGAATGGTTATGATCTAAATGACTACACATTAGCTTTGGCAATATTATGAATTACCACTACCCCATGGCCAACTGTTCACCATCCCCCCCCCCCAGGCATCCATACCTCCCTCCAGCTTTGCTGCGGAAATGACATCATAGTGCTTTTACAGCCAACAAAAGGTGAGCTGCAGCCTACTTTTTGTAAGGGGTCATCTACTTTATTTCCTACTGAAATCTTGAGTTTACAACCATCCAGATAAGTCTTGTTATGGAAACACATGTAATTTACTTTATTGATATTCAGAGATAATTTGTTAACTTTAAACCATTGATTCATTTGCTTTAATTCATTGTTGAGCACATTATTAACCTGTTATACTTTTACATCATGAGCAAACAATATAAATTAAAATTTCTTTGAAATATTTGCCAGATCATTGATATATTAATCTGGTTGGATGAAAAACTCCTCCCACTATAGTGCCACGGCCAGGATTCGAACCGCTGACCTCCCACACAGCATGACCATGAGTAAGAAAGTCCCACGCTCATGGGGTCAATTCAGTTCCAGAATTCTGGGATTTCTTTTTTTAAATGAAATTGGAATTGATAAATTTGGCATTGGAATTTGCTACAAAATATTTATTCCACAAATTAATTTACCATTTTAATTCAGAAAATAATTCTTCCAAGACAGTCCTACTTAGAATGCAAGCTACTCAGACTAGGTATTCCAAGTAGGTACTCGAAGTACACCTACTCATGGTAAAAAGTAGTATGTAAAAATGGAATTGGAATCGATACATTTGTCATTTGGAATTGATAAATCTGATGTGGAATTGACCAAATGGAAATGACCCCATGTCTGCATCATAACGTTTACCTTATCATCACTGTCAGATGTGTGATACCAAGAAAAGTATACTTCATACTTAATCATCGAGTTAATGGAAAGTAAATGGCATTATTATAAAGGAAAGTATCAGAGCAGTGAAAGCCGTTACAACGAGTTAGACTGGCGAAAGTTGACTGTCTGTCGTGTAGATACGTTAATAATAATATTAATAGTCTTTAATACTTTCACTTTGTTAATCACTTACCAAATTCAGAGGGGGCGGTATCTGGCACGTAAACAAAACCAGACGAATGCCGTTTCGATACATATGCCGAGTATCCTAACTGACATCTTTGACTTGGTAGGAGTTTCATTCCATACACAAGTCTGGAAAGAAATCTCGCATTCACCAAAGTCATTTTTAGACAACAATGACCCTGATCTGTCAGATCAGGCTTAGGTCTGCAGTTAATATTTTAGTAGCAATACAGTATAAATCCAATGAACTATTTAAATGTTGCGAGTATGTAAGAGTACCTGAAAAATAATACGTTTAAGCTTGTGTAATTTCTTAATGTGATCAGACTTAAAAGAAATAAAATTCTAATGCGGAGTAGTTGTTAAGAGTAAGAGGGAACTTCCGGTTGGCTGTCACCTTTTCATGTCTGATTAATATATATATTTGTTAGACTTGGAGAGATGAGCAAGTATAGCATTGTTGAATATCTGAACGATAATGCAGGTTATCGGTGTGGCTATTGTCAACAGAAAGATACAAACTACTCACATGGTACGTATACATTTTGATGAGTTGGCAAAATTGTGTTTACTTTCACTTAATAACACCACTCCGTGACTCCCACTGTGTAGGAACGTTACCAAAAAATTAAATTAAAGATAGAGCACCATTTTTAATACTGATTGAAGAACAAGAATTAAACATTCCAATGGTATCTGTTTCATGATTATAGCCCACATATTAAGGAAGTTAGAGACTTTTTACTTCTTAAAAAATGTCGAATTTATGGTTACTTACTTAACATGTACATAACTCTCTTAATATTCAATGTAATAGCTTGTCTAAATAACTAATTAATGTTTAGAAAACTACTGATGTCTAAAAAAATAATTGATGTCTAAAAAACTAAATGTTTAAATATTTAAATAAGTAACTGATGGCCAAATAACTAACTAATGGCCAAATAACTAACTGATATCTAAATAACTATCTGATATATAAATAAATAAATAATATCTAAATAAATAACTAATTTCTAAATAATTAATTGATGTCTAAAAAATGTTACCCAGATTATTTTTCCGGACAAATTTTTCGTGAGAGTTCAATTCAAATTCGCACAAGCGGTACAACAGAGATACAGATACAGCCAGGCTATTTGTCCCGACACATTTCTAACAAGAGTTCAATTCAAATTCGCACAAGCAGTACAACAGATGTGGACACAACAGAGATGGATCACCTGGCAGTCTGACATGAATTCCCTGATTTGAACAGTTTATCTGCAGCTGTTGCGCTTTTTGAAAAAATTATTTTGTACACAAGAGATAGCAGAACAATCGAATGCGATATCCACAAGAATACAAGGAAAATATTGTGTGACATAATTATAAATGACATACTGGCCACCAGCCAATGCATGAATAGAAGCTTGCCTTATTATAGTAATTTATACAGATACCAGAAGAAATAGTTGCAAAATAAACTTACTTTCTTAATCTATAGTATAACACTTCCGTTCATTAGAAGGTAGACGTGCACGCTTCTTCAAAGTTACATCTAACAATCTGTATGGTGAAATAGCGTATGTATGCACTGTGTCCCACTATTTATCCAGACAAATAGCGCATAGGCAAACATGAGCTATTTTTCCGTGTCCTGACAAATAGCCTATTGTCGATCTTGTGCCTACAGACTACATTATGTAGCACCCTGAAAGCATTCAGCATCAGTGATGACATCTTAGTACATGGTTGTACACAGGCTGAACATGATGATAACCTTGGTCAAGTGTTCAAACAAATGAGAGCAAGCAATATCACATTGAGCAGAGAAAAGTCAATCTTTGGACATGTCTGGAGCCCAGAAGGAGTGTCAGCCGATCCTCAAACGCTGGAGGCCATTAGAAAAATGAAGACTCCGGGGAATGGAAAGTAAGTGAGATCACTACTAGGAATGGCTTGCTACGTCTTTCTCTCGATACAAAACTTTGCTTCTAACACCAAACCTTTGAGGAAACTGACAAGATCAAAGGTTACCTGGGAGTTGGGAAGAATCGTTGAAGAAGCTCCATGATCTCCTTCAGTCACAGAGTATTGGCAGACTATCACCCCAGGAAATACACTGAGCTGATAGTGGATGCATCTCCAGTAGCACAAAAAGAGTCTGAAGACAAGAAAGACGCAGGATAGTTGCATATCCATCAAGAGCCCTATCAGATGTTGAACAGAGATGCAGTCAGACAACATGAGACATTAGCGGTAGGACGAGGAACCAAAAAATACCATCTCTACATCTATAGAAAGTCAGTAGAGATTATCACAGATCACAAACCTCTTGAAGGGCTATTCAACAACCCAAGAAGCAAGCCAAATCCTAGGATTGGGCATTGGTTAATGAGAATGCAAGGCAAATAGTAGTACATATCAACCTAGGAAGAATCCAGAAAACCCAGCAGACTACATGTCGAGATATTCAGTAGAACAAATGACAAGGACAGTAGATCTGCGAAGGAGGCAGAACAGTATGTTAATTTAATTGAAAACTATACAATACCAAAGGCAATGTTGACAGAGGAGGTCAAGAAAGCAGAAAGCAACTCTTGAAGATGACATGCTACAAAAGGTGATTGAAAATCTGTAAAGTGTTGCTGGAATGAACATCCTGAAAGAGTAGACACTGACAAAATAAATACTTAAGAAGGTTAGAAATGAACTGTCAGTAACCAGAGGTGGACTTTTATTAAATGAAGTGAAGATGGTGGTACTAACAAAACTTTAGGAAAATCTAGTAGAACTGGCACATCAAGGTCACTCAGGATGGTCAAAACAAAGCGTTTGATCAGAGAAAAGGTGTCGTTCTAGGGGAAAGATGCACTGGTCAAAAAGAGATGCATGGCCTGTCAAGCCAGCACACATCTACCAGAATCATCAATGGAACCATTAAAAATATCAAAGCCAGCAAAGGGACCATGGCAACATGTTGACATTCACTTCTGTAGTTCATTCCCTTCAGGAGACTATTTGTTAGTCGTGATAGATGAATACAGTCATTTCCCAGAGGTGGCAGTCATGACATCCACATTGGCCTATTCTACGATCCCAAAACTGGGATACCAGAGATTCATGCAAACCCTCGAAAAGGCAATTCACTATTCAATACTTGAAGGAAAAGTGTAAAAGAAACAAAATGTTATATCAAGAGTTCGCGCCATCTAGTTTATTGTCATTGTCACATTGTTTCCATTCAAACGTTCCAGCATCTAATTACGTTTGATATGGCTATTGTTCAGTGTTCACTTTGAGTAGCACCTCGGAAATAACATCAGTTGCTGGAAGGCGTTGTCAGTTAGGCGGCATCTCTCTGGATGAAAGACCTTCCCCACAATATTGAAAAGTCTTTCAACTGGAGCTGAGGATGCAGGGATTCAAAGAACGATGGGAGCTAACTCGGTTAGTGTTGGCTTAGAGGATCTGTGTCTTCTGCCATGCATGAGCTTGTGAGGTAATCTTCTACGTCTGACTCTGTGCTAGTGGTGGTACTGGCAGGATTTTCGGCAATGGTAATCAGCATGCTGAAGAACCCACGACATTTCTTGATGGGAGGTGGTTCATCTGTGTGAGCTGTGACTGAGTCATTACGGGCTATTGTGGTTGCCTTCGTGATGAGTTCAGCTCTATGGCTGAGTGCAGACACTGTCAGAAATGCTTCATTCGTTTCATAACATGATAACCTTTTCTGGACGGATGCTTTTAACTGATTCACAAATGTGCTTTCACTCTTTGAACTCGGTTCTTCAATTTTAGCTTTCAGGATGCAAACACATGGCATTACCATGTTTCCAGTAACAACGTTGTTACCCTGGGTACAATGTTTTGCACTCTCAAATGGGATGAGAATTTCAGTTAAGTCCTTGAGAACATTTCAGTCATACACAGTTAGCTGATGTTGCGTGGAGCGGAGTGTTTCTTCTGGAACACACAGAATGGATTGTATCATTCCGAGTTCCACTGGGTGGCGTTGACAGATTGCAATTGACCAATGACTCCACAATAGCTTTGCATCTGTCTACTGGACCACAGTTCAGTTTGATTCATCATGGCTTGGATATGTAGATAGAGGTAGCAAGTCACCCATTACACAAGTAATCTCAGCCTGGTGTTTACCTGACAGCTTGTATTTTGTTGGCACAAGAATTAGACCCGGAAGTGGTAATCAGGAATTTGTAATTGGGACTTCAGTATTGGAACAACGTTTAAAGATAACATTGATGACGTGTCGGGTCCTAATCTTGATCAGTTGTAACGCTCGTAACGTAGATTAAAATCACACCTAAAACAATATGTTTATAAAAGTGTATATCAAACTGATAAGTTACTGCCAAAGATGTCAATGACAATGAAGCACACCCGTCATGTTTAGGAACCTGGCACAAAATAAAACTGAAATTAATCCATCAGTTACACTTGTTTAGCAAGAGCTGAAAATCGGTAGAATGATCAGGTATGCAAACTGATACTGATCAGTTAACCTTTGCCACCATGCTTATAAGGGAGCGATTTTGAAATACAAGGTCATAACATATGCTTATACTGTCAGTGATTAAATTGCATATATGTCGGCAAAGGTTAACATATAAAAGTACAAAATCACTAGTATTAGGCCTATAATGTGTAAGGATTTGTGACCTATCAGAAAAACTGAGGATGCAATGAACGAGCCGATCCGAATATCAGTCATGGCCAGTGATTCACCCAGGACAGTGAAGTCTTGGTGATATCCATTTATGTCGGGCTCGGTTTGTTCCTTCGTGAGCATGGCTGTTGTTTGATCGTTACGATAAACTTCTTTTTTTCGTGATAATCCGTTCCACTAACTGGCTTCAGAACGGCACACGAAACCTCGTACAAAATTATAGTGGCTGTCAGATAAATGGTACGTTTTTACGAGAGTATGATTCAGTTTCCAATGATAAGACAAGTCTGCACATAAATTTTGAACAAATTGCATTTTGGGTACTTCAGCTTTTGGCTGTAAACATAAGCTATATTCACAACTGTATATGCTTCTAAAATTTCCCTTCGGAGTTCCCCAGGTAAATAGTAATAATTGTCTATTTGTAGGTTGGATGCCCAATTTCTACGTTTGGCTGCAACCTTACAGTTGTTATTATTTTGTGTAGCTTTACAGTGAAAGATAACAAGATAATGTAATCGCTGCTACTTGGTGTACTTTATGTGTTCAGATGATGATGATTCTAGAACACTGAATGGCCTACGTTGTGCCGATGCGTTGTTAAGCAACATTCATCCATCAGATGATGACGACGATTGGTTAATGTTTTATGACCACTTTTTGTGCACAGGGTAGGCTAAATGGGCCGAGCAACCTCCAAAGGTAATGAGGGGAAGTAAGATCTTTTAGTAAGGTGTGGTTGGTTGGTTGTTCTTTTTATTGTTCTCTGCCATCTGACTAATGAAATTGTGACTGATCTCCTTACAGATGTATCAGGAACAGCTCGTGTACCCTCATCTCAGTACAGTGTGAGGGTTTCTTTACATTGGGAAAAGTTTGAAAATTGGATAGACGGGGTGACATCTGATAGCATTCTGAGTCATTATTTCTTTATTAATAAAATTGAGTTTAAGTGGTCCTGTATAAATAAAGCGTCCTTGAACCAACAAAATCCCCTCCCCAATCCTTTTAATGTTTTTAGCCAACAAGCTTTATTTTCAGGCATCGATATGAATATGTACATAGCTAATGTAAATAAAGTGTCCTTGAATCAACATGACCCCCCCCCAACTCTTATAATGCTTTTAGCCAACAAGCTATATTTTCAGACATGGATATGAGTAGTCCCCTGGATAAAAGGTTATTGGCATTATTAATAGTTAAAGCCAGATGAATTTTTCTTTGTTAATCTGTTAATAATGGTTGGCACTGTTTGGTCATGTCTATAGGCGTCATGTGGTGACCGACTGTAATGATGTGTTTGTTTTGTAGATGTAGGTCGAGCCTGTACTAGAGTTTGAAGGATATCATTTTGTAGCCATGAGTGTCAGTTATTCGATCGTGGAGTACCGTGGTCGGAGACAGGGTTATGCGTGTGGATACTGTGGATCGAAGGCCACGAAGTGTTCCACGGGTGAGAAATAACTGATTCCATCACAACAACAACAATGAAAATATTTTTTTTTGCTAGTTAATATCGGTAAAAGCAGCACTAGAAGTGTTACGGGCAGCAGTAAATTATACAGTGAATTTATATGACCAAAATGTTGCTATGTGTGCATGTGAAAGACCAAGAAATTGCTTTGGGAGCATTAATATTCAGGGCCATTTAATTTTAAATGTTGCCATCCTGTTCCCTGAATGAGACATTTATTCTTTAACATCTGTTTGAAATGTGAGCTAAATATAATGCTTACAGTGATTTCCTTCTAAGCTCTAGTACATTTTTTGTTGTCTCAAGTAATACATGGATAGACAGGTGTTTAGGTACATTAATTTACATCAGCTGAATATTTATGGGTTAATTAATCAAATGCATTTATTTGTGTTTGAATTGGTAAATTAAGTCTCCCCTTATGTTTTCTATATGCAGGCATGTGGGCACACAATCTTTCTGTCGCAGACTACCAGAGACTTATTGACCGAGGCTGGAGGAGGTATTATCATGTTCTGTATAAAGAAACCTTTGCATTGCATAATCATGGTGCTTTTGACTTTTTGATTATATGACAAATTATTTGTTTCATGCCCAACAGAGAACAGAAATAAAGTATGTTTTGTTTAACAGGAGCGGCAAATATGTCTACAAGCCCACAATGGATGTGACCTGCTGCCCACAGTATGCTATCAGGTGTCCCGTAGATGAGTTCAGAATGAGCAGATCGCACAAGAAAATCATCAAACGAAACAACAGATTCTTCAACACTGGTGTCAGCCCTTCAAAGCAAGAACTACGAGAAGACAGCGATTGCCACATGTTTGGAGAATCGGTGTCCGCTCACTGTGAACAGGCTTCCACTGCACAAAGGGGAATAATGAATTGTGACATGGAGCATACAGTAATTGATGCACCGACCGGGCCAGATCAGTGCTCATCTGGATCATTATCTATGCACAGTACTGAGACAGTTAGTGCTAGCACTGTTTCGAAGCCATCTACAGTAAAAGAGCCAACACACTGCATAAAAAATAAGCCCAAGCCAGGTAAATGTTAATTAAAACAAATCTGTTCAGCTGAAGGAATGTGGCTTTTCAGTTATTTGTGTGTAAATTACTGAAACAGTGTTGTAACAGTATAGTGTAATTTAAAAGACAATTCATCTTCTGTTCAGAAAGTCTAATATTACTGGATCACCTCTAGGGGTGATTTCCCCCAAATGGGGAAACCGAGCCATTGACATTGACCTACACAGTACGGAATCTCATTCTCAAGTACTGATCTCATGATTCTAAATGTATTTAGTCCCATCATACCAACAAAACATCTTGGTCTGAAATCTGATCCTTCTTTTCATGCTGTTTTTTACAAGCCACAGTATGATAACATCGTGACAAATATAGCATGGATAACTGACTCTGTTATGATGGTCAAAGTATCAATCATTGATGGAAGGACTGTTGAATCTTTGAAAGTACCAATAAAAATATTGGTCAAGATGTGTCCATATTTCTACTCCTGAGCTATCTCTCTCTCTCAGATTTTAGCTGTTTATGGTGTTTTATAATTTGTATTACACATAATGTTTATTACAGTATATTTATGCCGTTTCAGCTGTTTACATTATTTCAACTGATAAAACATTTCAGCTGTTTACAGCATTTCAGCTATACGCATTGTTTCAGGTAAAGGACCAGATCCTGACAAACCGAGGTGTATCAAAGCCAAACAGCTAAGACTTCAAAGGAAATTACAGAAACAGTCAGGATTAGGTGAAGATAAAACAACCAACAAGGTATGAATCACTGTAATTCTGTTAGTTTGTGTAGATGTAGAGAGATGTTATAGTTCATCATATGTATCATTAAGCCAAGGTCGTTTTTAGGCCTAAAATATCACGATTTATGATAGTACCGTCCATTAAGCCAACCTGCATGAAATAGTTTTGTTTTCATAATTCGTTATTCGTACCAATGTGTTTGTATACTGTCAATAGATCACAGCAAATTATAATGATCGTTTACACAAACTGTTAGCGCATTTGTTGGACTTCAAATTAATGGCGTGATTAAACATTCAATGAACCACGTATGAAGTCAATGACTTAGAAATAATTAGACATATTGTCAATTACTACTGAGCATTTGATGGTACGTTTTGGTCACTAACACAGCAATAACCAAGACAATGTAAATTACCAGTATATGCGGTCAGTTAGCAACTAACTCTATTGAAAATAAATTAATTATTCAGTAATTATCCCGCTATTGGTATAAATATGCCCAGACAAAATATGTATATGGGGGCACCCTAATGTCTATGCTACCAAACGAATGAGCTACGATGCTCTTGTGTACGAGTTGTCTTGTTACCAAGCTGCCTTTAAATTGAAAGTCATGAAATGCGCTACTGAGTCCAACAATATTTATCCATAATTAAAAAATCTGATAATTCTACATATCAATATTGATTTTCATTATAAAGCCATGTATAATTATCATCAACTTGTTTCACTGCATGAGTTTAAATCAAAATGACGATTGATGTCCGTTTGCATCTAGATCTAGACTCGAGTCTATAATAATAATATGTGATATTTATAAAGGCACTTTACAATATTATTATCCTTGACTCAGACCTATTTCCACCCAGCACATTTTTTTATATGGATGAGTGAACCAATTGCCACATGACACCATTGCAGCTCCTGGAGCCTCGAACTACGAGTCCTATGCTCTAACTAACTGCGCTATCACAGCTCGACAGAGGCAAGACAGCTGCTAACATACTGAAATTAAGCCACCCCCCACCCCGCCAAAATAAGGGTCAAATATTGACACAAAGTATCGGCTTAATGGCCGGGACCTATGGTATCTCTTTTATGGTTATATCACGTATATAAACTTGCTGATATCATTAGTAAATATGGGCAGTAATTATTTTAATCTACTAGTGCATATCTTGGCAATTAGACATTTGGTGTACTGGTTTAATTTAGCTTGAGCACAAAATTAATTGGTGACTTTTACCTGGAAGATTGCTGCACAAAAACACATAAGCATACAGGAGGTTAATATCGTAAGAATGGCACCTCTTTTTGTAATTTCATATAATATGACCAGGAAAGTTGAATTGAAAATTATTGAAGCCCTAAAGTGCAGTGTTTACTCCCAACATGACACTTGTGCTATATGTGGTATATGTTTACACTGAAAAATACAGAATGCCAGATTTATCTCAGGTTATTGAATAGGTGTTTGTTGTCTAGATACGTTGTTGTTGTTTTTTTAGTTAGCAATAATTATTATAAACTGTTTGTAACTTTTTAGGTAGGCAATAAAAAGCAAGTTGTTGCACATCGATGTTTGTTAGATGAACACAAAACATCATATCACAATTATCATCTATTGGTTAATGTTACTATTTGTATTAGAAACCTTTTTTCTTTGCAGAAGAAGAACGAGCCAAAAACATTAGAATCGTTGCTAGAAGAGATTAGATCTGATGCTGCTCATAAGATAGAGGTATAGATTGAAGTACTTTAGTTCTGTTCTTACGATGTCCAGCCAATATGACAGATAGCTCTGTTTGCTTTGTACATTCAACAAACTACAGTCGAGTTTTTATACCTACCTAATTAATTTCAACACATCGGTTTAACTGTGAAACTTCTAATTTCTGATGTATTATTTGAATTATTGTTAAGAATGTCAGTCAGATAAAAATTATTATTAAAAAAAATTAATTGAAAACATAGGGTCAGTCAAGAAAAAACACGACAGTGTTTTGTATAAGATATCCTTCCATTAGTTGGGATTTGATGATTTTTTCCAATAGTTTTACTTTTTTCAGCCTTTATTATTTTCTTTTTGTTGTTAATCATCAGTGAAAAGTAAACAATAGGCATGTCACTGTCAGCAACGGCATGAATCACCATCTTTCCAATGGATTCTTATGCGGTCGTTGATTGGTTGATCCTAACACTTTCTTAAATTGATCCACATATTTTAATAAGTTTACAGCATATATTCCATATATCAGTTATGCAAATCAGACAAAAATGGAACACATTTAAATGTAAGAGCGTCATTCCGCATGTGTGATCTGTGACAAAATGGATTGTTCCATGTAGCGATTGGTGTGAATCAAACTGCTGAATCCAGAAGTTTACTACTCTGGGTTGTAAACTTCTGAATTCAGCCATCCGATTCGAGTATCCAGGCAGGCTTTCCCCAAAAAAATATCTCGGAATGTGAGAGGGGTGTTTGAAACACATGGATACCGCAGGTGGGGGTGCCACTTAACAACACTCCACTCCATGAAGCAATTTAGTGCGCAGGTCAAGGAAGACAAAATGGGCGACTTGTTGAGTGAGAGAAATTTTCTACTATTTTGATTTGTTGTTGTTTCATATAGGAGAAGTGGGGAGGTTCTAGCAGGCAGGGAGAATCGACCACAACATTTAAAACCCTATTGTTATTTATTACACTTAATAGTTTTAAGCTGGGACATAATATATCACTGAATAATTGTTTTCTGTTTACTTTGAAGCAATTTGCAACAATACACCACCAAAAACAATTACCAATGAAAGTGGTCGTATCAAAATTCGAACTTTTGTCGATAGATGTCAACATTTCAAAAGTCTACACTATGTATATATATATATATATATATATATATATATATATGATGTGGTCGATCTGCCCTGCACTGTGTGTTTGGCTGTGCCCAATAGGCGACAGCCAGGGGTTTCTACCCCAAATTTCAACAAGACAAGCCCCACACTGTGGTCGAACTTCCACTCCGCCACAAATCACGTGATTAATGCCTTATTAGGAACATTAAACATTGAGGGACCTTTAGAAAAGTACTTCTTGTCAATTAGTATATAGTTAGTTTAGTAATTACTGGGGAAAAACTCCAAATGCTAGACTTCCACATGTCATGAGTGTTTTTAATGTTATGTTAAGGGTGGATACATTGTATAAGCCATGCTTCAAGCTTCTTCGTTTTCAACATTCTGTATGCGTTTGCTTTTATTAAAAATATGTATTTTGAATGTTGACGTAAACAATTTGAAGAGAAAAAAACAAGGTTAGCCTCAGGCGGGTCGGTGGGAAAATAATAATAAAAAGAATCAATTTAATTTTCTGGCGGCGAGTTTCAGCTGTGGTCAGTGGGTTTGTATAACAAGTATTCAAAAAACAATGGCCTTATTTGTATTTCTTATGGAATATTCTCTCTCCAAATTAGAACTTTTACAGCTTCACTGAATTACGGTGAAGCTAACATTTTTGTACAAGGTTCTCTCAATTTCACTCTAAATCTCTCTCTGTGTGTGTGTGTGTGTGTGTGTGGGTAAGTCTCTTCAGTACAATGTTTTGGGTCCAAGAAATCCTGATACTGTTATAAACAATTTACCATATTGCCACCTGAAGCCATGTTATGTGTTAATCAACATCTATCATGATAAGTTACTAATAAAACAGACCACCCTTTCACATCTGTACTGACCATGTATAATCTCTATTTGATAATCCAGTTTATTTAACATCATTTTCCTTTTTTTTTTCTTTTCTGAAGGTATATGAAATATTTTCATTTTTAATCCCTAAAACACCACCACTTGGAAGCCATCGTGTTGGGGCTTTTGTACTGGCTGCAAATCATAACTGCCTGTTAATGCCATTTTTATGCTTACAAAATGCAAGAGCTAATTGTATATTTAGTGCTTTACATAACAAATTGGTTGTTAATATAATAACACCATACCCATCTTGGGTGATGTTAATGCCAGTGATATTTTAACTTTTCTCAGGATTGACATGCTTTATATCAGTTTAGTAAAACAATTATTAACATTAGTTTATCTTTGTAATTTAATGATTTGGGCATGATTTCAACAATATATCTCTCATGCATTGCCAGTATTCTGATTTTAAGCTTGATTTCATACAAAATTTCAAATATCAAATAGTTATGGCTGGCATTTCATCAAATTTTATAAAATACTGCATTGTAAAAAGTATTTATATATATATATATATATATATATATATATATATATAAATTAATATATCTCACAGAAAATGATGTTAGCTATTTGTACATAACATTAGTATTAGTTTTTCTTTCTGATTTTTCATGGTTTCAGGTCCGACTTCTCCGCTCATATCCCAGAAGTCTTCTGTTTGAACAAACATTCCATGAATCTTACATGATCTATAAAAAATACCAAATGGTGATCCATAATGACCCAGCATATGTACCAACAGAGAAGCAGTACACCCGCTTCCTCGTAGATTCTCCCCTCGAGGTAAGGTCGCCTGTGTTTTGAATGGCCCTTTCTCGCAATTTGTTTTTGTTAGATTCGTTTGGTGAGGAGTTGGCCACGATCCGCTGACTTTGAGCAAACATTCGAGGAATCCTACAAACTGTGGAGCCGATATCAGCAGGCAATCCACAAAGAGCCACCAGGAGATTGTGATGAAAAATCATTTGTTGACTTTCTTGTAACTTCTCCCCTGGAGGTAACATGTATTAGGAGTGTGTGTGCGTGTGTGTGTGTGGCATCCATACAAACAAACCATTTGAAGATATTTTGATCATTAGATGAAAACATTCTTTTCATTCATTGTTCTGGATTGAACTTCTTAATAATTACCATTCATCACTGGTAAGCGATTTTTGTACTCGGTGATCCCACGTGAGATTGCTGCTAATATTGGACTTTGTATTATACTTCTAGCCCGTTTATGACGACGAAGGCAAACACGATGGATATGGTTCTTTCCATCAGCAGTACATTCTGGATGGCAGGATCATTGCAGTCGGTGTTCTGGATATCTTGCCAGGATGTGTATCATCAGTTTATCTCTATTATGATCCAGATTTCAGCTTCTTGTCACTTGGCACCTACTCAGCTCTCAGGTAAATCTTAAAATGCGTAGAAGTAGGCAGATAAGTTGAGGCCAATTTTTGACCCTGTAATTCTTTCCTCATGCATATGCTCACCATATAAGTCGAGGTCAAGTATTCGCTTAAAATCGCTCAAAATCCAAATCATTGTCGTCATTCGCAAAAAAGTTTACCCAGTCAGCCAAACTCACGGTGTCAGCAAGTGCATCGTAAATATCTATTTCTTCACCAGTGGCAACACACACACAAAGAGAGAGAGAGAGAGACACACACAGATTTTGCTTTGTTATAACTAATATAAATAAATAAACTTGTCACACCAAACAGGCTTGATTATAGGCTCCCTTCAACTATTAATTAATTGTTTCACAGCAAGTGGCGAGCAAGGTTTGCAATTTGAACAGTGATTTTTATATTATTGCTAATCATCTGGAGGTACCGGTAGTTAACAACACATAGTGACCCTGTTTTGGGCAGGTTCCAGTTTTTGGTCATTTTTCTACTGTTTAGTTTTAATATGTTAAGGATGATTCTATACCTGATCTTTTTGTTGTTTTACAATATGGGAGAGTTGATTCTATACATAATAAGAATACATCTGCTATTTTCTTTGTTATCTGATTAAAGCATGTATTATTCTAAATAACTCGAGGAGTCCAAAACTGGATGATACTTCATATAATGTAATTATATGGAGCACTGATCACCATCAACTATGTTAAGAACTTCTAAACACAATTACTAACACTATTGTGATACATTAACATCTGGCTGTTTTCACTTTGATGTTAACATCTGTGTTTTGGCACATTGATATTGACACCTGTCTGTTGTCACATTAAAATTGACACTTATCTCAGTAGCCATTTTTATGTTAATATCTGTCCATTGTCAATCTGATGTTAACATCTGTATGTGGTCATTTTTATGTTAACATCTGATTGTCGTCATTTTTATGTTAACATCTGCCTGTTATTCATCTTGATGTTAACTTTATGACTGACTTCAACATTATTAAACTAATATTACCACCTTAGATATATCCCACATACTGTTTCTGATGAGTAACAATTTTCCTGACATACTTCCATCGTACACGAGCCAAATACATATCTACAGCTGAGAAGGTCAAGGTCTGTAGTATGTCTGTGAGATGTGTAGTCAACTATCAGTAGTAGCTTACTGGTCTCAAACCAAGAAGTTGAAGAGTTAGGATCGACTCAGCTTTCATAATCTATATAATAATTAATCCCACTAGTTATATATCGGAGATAAATCAACTTCTTGTAGTTCCAGGATAGGAATATTAGCAACTTTCACTGTCTTTTCATTCCTGTAAGTAAAATATATTTTATATACTTACCATTTGACAAACAGACCCAAATAATGGGTAAGAATCAATACGATATACGTGATATTCAATTAGTTATCCTCAAATTTTAGGCTTAACATTGGTGTAGTATTGTTTGCATTCAGCCTACAGGTGGGTGTTTCTCGTGTCCTTAATAGCCAGCTGACGAGATCAGTATACATCAGTGGGAGGAATTTGGGCATGAAAAATACAGCTCCCTTTATACACAACATCAGGGGTTTCTAGTTTATGGGCACGTTGTACATAAACTTGTAGGTTCATGGGAAAATAATGTACTGGAGTGTTTAATTTAGACCCTTGTATAATTTAGAAACCTGCCAAAATTCCTCTTTATTTAATTAGAGTTTGTACTGCTCAAACATGGGAAAGATCTCACCCAAAAACAAAACTATTTTATTAAATTTACCAGAATATCTCTTTATTGAATTAGAAACCTTTACATCTCAAATTATAACAAAACATATCTAATGTAATCTGGAACCTACTCCAACTGGGAATGATGATTCATTGCTCAAGGTTCTTTACCTAGAAATTATTTACTGCAGTAATCAATAATAATCGTTATCTTTGTGGCTGTTTGTCAGGGTATCATGGTGTTATATGCCAGGTGTCGTGTTGTAATGATCTGTTATGCCAGGTAACATGATGCTGTCATGTGTTGTATTGGGTGGCATTGTGTGTTGTAATAATTAGTGTTATGGCGTACTATTGTGTTGTATTCGGTGCCGTTAAGTGTCATAATAGATATAACAAAATCTGTTGGTCTACTGGTTCTCCAGTCGTATTGTTTCAAGATGTAATGTTGGCTTCTCGTTGACCTAATCTGATCAAAGTTCTCTTTCTATCACAGAGAGATAGGCTTTATAAGACAACTCCACAGTCTGGTGCCATCCATAGCATATTATTACATGGGCTTCTATATACATTCTTGTCCCAAGATGAAATACAAGGTCAGTGTCCAATATAGTATTTCTTCATAATTAATTATCCAGCACGTGATATGATCAAAACTTTAACATCATTTCATGATGATTCTACCAATTAGGAAACAGCACCAACAATTTAGTCTTCCAGATAGTAAGTTATTGGCTACAAACTAAACGTTCGTTTGTTTAGAACGTTTTAATTGTATGAAATAAGCTTTGTCACTTATGGAATTAAAATTAGCAGTGGAATTAAAACAGGATTTCATTTCTCAGCAGTTGATGCTAATTAGTGTAATCTTTTCATGTTTATGCATTTCTTGATAGTTGCCATGGAAACAGACTTTGAAATTAAAACCCAGCAGAGAATTAGAAGAAGAAAAAAACACTTTCTTTTATGTACTTATTATAACATGTAACACATTTTTATCATAAATTTATTTATTTTTATTTCATGACACATATATGTAACATAAGTACCATGATATGAGATGAAAAGAACAGATTGAGTTTATCAGTAAATTCTGTTTATTTGCTCCTCTAAATACTAATTATCAACAAACTCAATACATTTAAGATTCATTTGTAGTGAAAGTCACGTAGGAAATAGTGAGGATCAAAATGAGTAGATGGTTTTTGGTGGCTTGTGAAACTTACGTAAAGTAAGGCTGCTCAAAAAGCTGTAAAATAACATGGTTTTGGTGACTGTCTGCAGGTCTATAATAAAAGGTCTATCTGTAGTTGACTGAAGTAGTTAGTACAGATTAACAAAATATTTATTTTGCCAACTAGACAGTTTTTCTTGCTGAGCCCACCTTTTTGCAGATTCTGAAAGATGTGTCCTTGTGTTTCTAATCCAATGCTAACTGCTTAAAGGTGCAATGTTTTAAAACTAGACCTAATATAAGTGTGTGTGTGTTTATGTAGATATTTCTCTTTTCAGGGACAGTACAATCCTTCTTATTTGCTCTGTCCAGAGACGTATAATTGGTTTCCTATAAAAATGTGTGCTACAAAGTTAGATGTAAACAAATATTCACGTTTTGATGAGACAAACAAAGGTAATAAATCTATTGAAATATTCACTTTGAACAGATGTTAATCTTTTGAATCTTGAATTATCAGGTATTTCTCCCTTTCTCATTGTGTGTGTGTGTGTAAAAAATCTTATAATACCTGGAATACGATTTCTGTTACAGAGGATGAAGATCATGGTGACAGTATTGAAGAAGTGTTATGTCTCCACATGCGCCAGGTAATGCCATATATCGTCTACAAGGCCTTGAACAGGAAACGAGATGATTCCATTGAAGTTCGGGAATATGCTAATCTTGTTGGTATGACGTGCGCTGAGAGGATGCTGCTCTACAGATCTCCACCAATTACAACTAGTAGTGATGATGATGATGATGATGATGACGACGATGATTGATTTAGTCTGAGATAGGTGCAGTAAATCCATCGTTCAGTAAACAGACTTCCAATCTATGCTTGTGGTCACAATAGGCAATTAAATAGCTAGTTTTGTGTGGGATTTTACTAAACATTTCTGTAAAAAACAGGCTGCTGTAAGCCAGTCATTTTACCCTAGACAGTAACTGTTAATCTGTACTGTTAAATGTACTCTATGGATGTGTTTGTTGAGGATGCTATTATATCCAAGAATAAGTTTCAATACACATTGTACAATCTGTACAATAAGATACTAGAATATTAAACTGTTATCTCGTTGTTTGCTGTGTAGGACCTAGACTTTGATTGTGTCAACACATTTTGGTCTCACTCATTCCACAGTTAGTTTAAGATGTTAGTGATGCACTGTTTTTTACCCGACAATAACAGAACAAGACTCTCAGTCGACATCAATCCAGCCGTCTTCTGTGCGGATGTTTAATAATGGATTATTTACTCAAAACATCATACACAAATGATGTATGTTAGTATTGAATGGTTTAGCGTTAGATGTATGTTACTGATCTTGTATTGTGGATGGCTCAGAAATGTCATTGTATTTTGTTGTTTTTCTCATCAGCGGTCCTGTTTTGGTTTGATCCACTATTTATTCAGCTCTGTGTAGTGGCTATTTCATGTCTCATCATTTAGATATCATGTTTTATATATTCTCAAGCATTCTGTGATTGCAGCAGAAGTTGATACGAGGCCTACATTATATCACACAGATGACGATGTAATATAATGTAGGCTGCGTGCTAACTTCTGTATCCACGGTTCAGTTCACTTACCAGGACTCGTTACGCTTCCTTTGCATTGTGGTAAATAACAATTGATCATCATTCAACATTTCTAGCTAATTTCGAGATACCTCGCATTTGGGGTTTAATTGTACAGTGCCTTTGAATGGCTTCTAACAGGAGCATGTTATTAACTCTATTTAAACCTATAATTAAAGCTCCCAATGTAAACAAAAAGACAAATCATAATTGTAATAAAAAATTGTGACCGATCAGTTTTTTTGTCAGCTCATACATTCAGTTGACATAGTTATACTATGTCAACATATGGTTGTATCAGAAGTTGACATAGTTATACTATGTCAACATATGGTTGTATCATAATTGTAATATAAGTAAACAGTTGCAAATTATAAATAGATCACAGCCCTATCCTGAAATACTTATATCTTCTGATCAGTGTGATGTTGTACTTTACTATAAACAGCGTTTTCTCATTACACTTCTCGTTAGCAATTTTTATTTTTTCAACCACCAAGATGGGCATGCTGATAACACAAACCCACAAGTTGTGGGTTCTGATCCTACTCGTACCAGTGTTTTGGGGATTCGTTTCCCTAAGCAGATGTGCCTCAGCCATACGTCTCATATAGTGGACCAGCACCGAGGCTAAACCACTCAATTGTACTCGAACACCAAGATGTGTCTATCAGTAAGATGCGTCTGCTATTATGAAGCCCAGCTCTTGTAATAAACACTCGTTAATAAAACAACATTTGTTATTTATCATTTGTGTAAATACTTCAGTGTTTCAACCATATAAAGTTCTCTCTTGTTAATTTTGCCTGTTGAAAACAAAATAATTTACATCAGTAAACATTTTACTGTGAATGAATCTATACACAAGCGTTTTAATTAAACATTTGTGACTAACTGACAATCTGCCTAAATTCAACTAATGAATAAAGCATATGTTCAGAGATAATTTTGAACCTCATTACTGATATTAAATGATAGCAAACGCAGTTCAAACAGTATTTGAGTGCATGGGGATCGTGTGAAAGTAAAGCCTACAATTGGGTGAATAATTGATGGTATTACGTCACTCTTGTAATTGTTTTCAGCAAATTAAGCCAGATATTCCCTTTTGTAACAGATGTTGGCTTTTTGTTTTAAATAGGGCTGCAGTTTATAGATGCTTCTGATGTAGTTGGACATCTAAAAAAAACATGCATATCAGCCAGCAAATAAGTAAGAACACAGTAAACACAAGACGGCTTGAACCATGGGCAAGGCAAAGTATTATAATTAAAAAATGCTAATAAATAATTTCTCTTCAGCTCTGGCATATCATCAATTAGTTATATTAGGGTGGTTGGGTTATTTACTACAGGAAATGCCCTAAACAAAATCAAATTATCCTTTTGGCATTGGTCACACCGAGGACATTTCGTTCAGGAGCCATTCCTGAAGGAAACATGGTTGTCTGCATCACAGCATTCTTAACTACTGCACCACTGGATCATCCATAAAATGAATACGAGATATTAACACGGTGGGGAAAAATTATTAACAAAGTGTCAAATATAATTCAATTCTATAATTGTTATTTGTCGAGCAATTGATGTTTTTTATACATCAGAAAAATATCCAGTTACATAAATTCTGTGTGTGTGTGTGTGTGTGAGAGAGGAACAAGATACAACTAATAAGTCACACCAATGAATGATATGTTTTATAGACAGGATAACCGACATGAATAATTAGACATGACAACCTGTGATCATTTAACATCGTGCCAAGCATGACATATTGGTAAGTAGGTCATCATCATCAAATACTGACACACATGTATAACAATATAACTAAGCCAGGTCGATATCTGGCCTTGTAATAAAAAAATCAGGACAGCAAACAACTAGTCAACAAAGGAATGGTGATTATATCAACAGTAACAACTGCCCTGTCCACCAAATATCATACTATATTAGATTCAAACAATTAACCAAAGATGTCTTCCAGTGAACATCTGATAATATCCCAAATGAGGGGAGAGATCAAGATTCAAGCTGTGCCAATATTGTTATATTTGTGGAGGATTTCATTGCCCCTATTGAATGCTCTATGATGCATCTGGCCTTCTGTGCAATATCAACTAATAAGAGCGGAATATAAGCTGAATATATTCGTAACCTCTATTTACAAACATCTATTTATACAATGTACAAACAAACAAGTATAACAAATTTAATTTCTGTGACTAGTGATAATAAGAAGCATATTTGTATAGGTTTGATTTGTCTGTATTCCATGGTGATGAAAGTTATCATTTGATTAAACATTTGCTATTTGATAATGCAACTACCATACTCCTAAATGGCAGATGCCTGTCTGGGTAGCTGTTTTATTGACAATATGCCTCTAAACCAGTGTTTGTTTGTTGCTCTCGGTAAAATATGAAAAACCTTCCAAAACATAACACGCACAAACCACAACTAAGTAAGAACAGCTAAAAATGAACACACAGCAACCAAAATATAAACACACCTAACTAGGAATGCTACATCAGTGCATAAATCAGAACATTTTATAATTCATCAACATGCCTTTAAATATTATAAACAATGGCAGTGTACCCATAATGTGAACAACATTCAATGAGTTAACATAGCAAAGCTGTAACATTAACAAACGTAACATCATGATTACAGTGAATAAAATGCTAGTCGTTATGTCTTGAGCCATTAACGCTTCATAAACAAGACTGATCATTTTTTCACAAAGTCAAGTGACGTATTCTCACAAATCAATTCAATATTAAAGCACAGTGACATTGTATGTGGCAATTAACACCTGCACAACCTCTTACATCTGACCTGAAAACAGAAGAACATCTGATCTGCAAAAACAATCACGTCATGACATATGACCTGGAAATGTTGTCATTTTATGGCAACTTTGATTATAATTTAAGCTAAAAACAGCATCAAAAAAAAAATAGCACAGTGTTTTGGCAGATGATACATCCCTGAAATTTGGGATAAAAATCAAACATGTGCACATGAAGTATGTAACCAGGAATACTACCAGCTCTCCTCGTGACTTGGAACCCACGATATTGCACTAGGATCAGAGTATCTACAGAGTACCATGCACACTGAAGTGCACAGATGTCGGTACCACAAAAGTACCACACATATGATTACTACAAACACTGGTATCAAGAAGATGTCAACCACAGACACAAGTACTACAGACGTGTATAGCAGACCTAAGTACCATGAAACTTGAGTACCACGGAGAGAAATAAATACGAGAGACAGATGGAGCAGCACAGATAGACAAAAGTACCACAGATACAGAGTAGGACTGACGGATACAAGTACTCTAAATACGAGACCCATGGAGGGGTGTATATCACCAACAGGTTCAAGTATCACAGACAGACAGAGACACAGGTAAAACAGGCATGATGAACATCAAGATACACAAATACAACAACCAAACATACAACTGCAGAACAAGATGATCCAATACTGGTGGTTAATTACTATCTGACACCGATATAAAAATACAGTAATAACTCTAATGACTGTACATCACCATAACAAATGGTACATCTGATGATAGACTGATGAAATGGAAGATTAAACATAAAGATAAACTCTGTTGTTATTATTATTCTCAAGTTGAAATCGTCATATTATTTTCATCATCGTCATCATTCTTATCAACTTAAGAGATCCAACACCAAAAAGCGGCCATAACTAATCTAACATCAGACAAACAAATATATAATTAATATCAATTTTTCTTCTTTTATTGATATCATCCTGCAGCTATTTGAATAAAATTAAACAATAAAGCAATAAACAGAATTTCTTAACTAACCAGATACCAATTAGCAATGATAATGGATGGCATATTGTTTACATGTCTGGAAGCTGTTCCTGTGACGAATGCAGTTCTGGGCATGGTTACCGTCTTTGTGTCACAGCCCAAGTTGGTGTTGACTGTGACATGTGCGTCACCCTGGAAATGTTTCGTACTTTTGTGTCACTTCCGATGTCGGTGTCAACTGTCGAACATCTTATACTTCGGATGTTTCATGCCATTTTTTGTGTTGGCATGTGACATATGTCATATTCATGATGGCTTATCTTTGTGTTGCTGCCCACGTTAAATCTATCATCTGTGACACATGTCATACCCATGTCACAATTATGATGTTTTGTGTCTTTGTGTCGCTGCCCATGTTGGTGTCGCCTGTAGTGTATGTACCCTCTCCACGGTGATATACTCATCAAACGTATCACCAGCTTTATAATATTCTAGTAACTCCTGGATTGCTTGTTCCTCTTTCTAGAAAAAATAAAAAAATATGTAGTGCTCCATCTTTCTAATTGTGTGTGTGTGTGTGGGGGGGGGGGTTCCTGCATGCATGTATACATGCACACACATGCACATATTTGTATAAATAATAATCAAATGAAAAGTTGGTTCTCTGGGTTCAATCCAGTTATGAATGATGTAGAATTTGTATACATAATTCTTTATTCTCCATAGCAGTGGCTTTTCACACACACACACACACACAGAGAGAGAGAGAGAGAGACAGACCATACCTGTATCAGGGCCAGAGGTTTATTGGTAACCCTGTCCAATGTTTCCTTCTGCTGTATCTCATCCAACATGATATCAGTAAAACTTAAAGCCTGACCACTACTGACTGTTTTTGTTGTAGATCTAAGCCATGGGTTGTCAACTGATCCTGGGCTCTGTGGAGACTCTGGACTCTGGGCTGCTGGCTGAGTGATGTCACTCTTCCTTCTTGTACATGCAATCTTCACACCACAGCTACTGGTAGATAAAAGAAATACTTTTAAATTTAATTGAAACATATTCAAAATATGCCAACAGTGTTATATGCTATCAACAACAGCAATATGATGCAGAAGTGGCACCAATTATGAAGACAGAAAAAATTATATTTGTTTCATATTTACACCTGTTATTTACAATTTATTAAGTGTCACTGGCTCTCACTTTGTGAGTGATAATTTTATGCAATATGAGAGTAATCAACATCACTCTAAATCCTCGTATACATCAGATGGCATCTTCCCATCAAACTTGAACCCACCATCTTAACTATCTGAAATATTTTAACACGTCTACTACCAGATGTAAAGTTAACACAAACGTTTCATCAGTCTGAGTTTTCACGTTTCAGCCAAAGTAAACCTAATATATACACACCACATCTGTCTCATTTCATCACACTATTATAATAGTTCATTTTATATTCTATTAGAATCTTAACACTACCACTCTCTATGTACATAATACTTTATGGCAAGTAAATAGCTTTGACAGCAATAACATAAATCGATAGCTAGACCTTTAATCGAAATGTGAACCTAGATGCCCTAAATTGTGCCGATGTGTCGATCCATCCTATTTATCAGAAGTACTCCAGTCATTATAATCATTACAGATATAGATATGACACTTTCTAACTTGTTTCCTCACTCAATACGACAACCGCTGTTTCTTACCTGGCTCCGGCATCACTCTCGCTCGATACTGAAGGTTTATTCCGGGTGACAGATACCTGAGTAACAGAGGGAGGAGATTTGCCACTAGGACTGACCTCTTCTGATAACATGAGATCTTTAAACGACTGCGTCATCTGGTTTGTGTTTAGTACATCCCTGTGGCAAAAAATTACATGGTAATGATAAATACAAGTTTCTTACTAAGAAAAGTCAAAATTCTGGGTTCATTTCACAGATTTATAATACTATGTAACACTAAGGCTTCATTCTCTGAGCTAATGTTGTCTGTCTGTCTCTCTCTCTCCCTCTCAGTCTCACACACACACACACACACACACACACACACACACTATGCATGAAAGATTAATAATTACAATTACAAATAAGATTTCTCTTAAATAAACAAATATTTAGCCTAAAACTTTGATAATAAATAGACTGAAACAATTACAAGTTAAACGAGTCATTTAAAGCCTTCAACATAAATACAATGAATGAAATATAACTAAATAAAACAATTAGACAAAGTGATATCTTAATCTACTTGATATATAACAATGCATACTCAACCTAAGTCAAATAAATAGTTAATAATAACAAAATAATAATAATAAAGATAAGACTCCCTACTATGAAGTATCTAAATTAGAAATATTAATGGATGCACGTCATTTATTCATAACAACAATAACATCTTACATCCTTCAATATCTTTAAACATGTTTTAGGTACTTCATAGAAAGCATGTTTTATTACATCCTGATTGTTTTCATTAATATTATTATTTTATAGGTAAAATATAATTTAGTTAAGACATGTAGACAAGAGATGATAACAAACTGGTAAAGTTTTCCGTACCATGTCTTAGCTGGCATTGTCCAGGCTTTAGGCTTGGCCGATCCACTTACTACTGTAGGTGTATCTGAAACAGTAGATGGCTCAGGGCTGACAGGATGAGCATCAGTTTTGGCGGCCAATCTTTTTCTCTCCTTCTGAGAAAGACGGTTTGTTTTCTTGACGCAGCCTTGAGCACTTTGTGATTAAAGAAGAACATTATTATGTCAGTATTTAGTTTGTGTTGCTTTTGAAATTAAATTTTCTATTATTTACCAACGATTAAATCTCTCTCTCCCTCTCTTAACTATGTTAAGATAGCTGTGAATATATCTAAATCTCCGATTAAAATTAATTTATAAAAATGGAATGAACAATGCTGTATCTTTCAATCAATAAACAGTGAATTTATTTAAATTAGAGATAAATACTATCTTTAATTAATCAACTAAACTTTTGTACAGTTTAATAAAATCAAATGAAATTCTAACACCAGTATACCTAGCTTCATTACCCAACCAAGTTATCTTAATAACCTAGAGCCATCATCATGCCAGTTGCAGTTTTACATTTTATAAGGTTAATGAAAGGTCATGAATAGCATAGTCTTCATGCTATATGCAGTTAGTGCAGAATGAGTTACTTACTGGAGATATTTGCCAAAAGTCATGTTTGTTCATTCTATTGTAACTAAGAATCGATTTTGCACGTACAACGTTTTTATAAATAGTTCTGTCATAATGTGGAGTGGACATTTCAATCACAAAGTTGACTACCATCTATAATACAGTTTTGAAACAACAAATGAACATTATTTACATCTTTCTAAATGTACTAAACCTCAGGCTGTTGTCTACGCAATAGCCATTTTGTAACGAACGGTGATCGTATTAAAAGAATTAGGTGCATGAATTACGAGATACAAAAGCCTAAATAAACTTCAAGGTGTATGAATTAGAAGATATACAAAAATTACTTGGGGGTGTTTCATGTAGGAATTAATAGGTTTGGTGCAGCAGAATGTGAGTAAAAAATAGCCACATGTCATAACATGGATGGATGGACTATTTTCAATGTTTTATAACTGGAAAGCAATAGACTATCAATTATCTAATTACAACACAACACCAACATATCATTTAATGAATTTATCTTGAATATAATCCCTAAAAATATGGCAATAAGTGAAATACCACAGGTCCCGGCCATTAAGCCGATACTTCGAGTCGATATTATTACCCTTACTTTTGGAGGTCGGCTTAATGGCCGATGTTATTTCAGTGTCAAGAAATCCAGTAATTGGAAGAATAAATTTCAGGATGTTAGGAGCCATCTACACTCTGGATCTAGATGCAAATGGACATCAATTGTCGTTTTGATCTAAACTCATGATCTAAATGTTGTTGAACTCAGTAGCATTTTTCACGACTTTCAATTTGAACGCAGTGTCTCTAACAAGACAACTAGTACCTAAGACATCCCATACCCAAGGGCATCTTATCTCATTTGTTTGGTGGCAAAGACATCTTGTTTCATAGAAGAGTGTGTCTATTGTTGTCGTAATAGGATTATTGAAAACAAAACAAAGTCTAAACAATTATTATTTTCACTGTTCCCATGGTTCACAACACAAGTGCGATGTTCGGTGATATTTCTTTGCTATTTCAATTGTTCAAAATGTTAGATATCACCTAAAAATACTGCAGGGAAAAGTTAAGATATTTAGGTCAGCATAATGGATGGAACTACCATAAATCATGACATTTTAGACCTAAATACGACCTTGGGTTAATGGCCGGGACCTACGGTATTGTAAATTAATATAAAATTATTCTTTTCTTTAATCTGAGCATACCCAAGAACTTTGCTTTCACTTTTATCCAACTTCTCTTGTTGTGCCATGATCTCTCTCAAAGCAACGGAAGGTTGGTGTATTGATGGCACAGCTGAGATCAGCATCTCTGTGCTTACTCCAGCTGCTGAGACAACAGCTGGTGATGGCTGGCCATCAACTCTAGCCAACTTTGGTATAGCCACTTTCAGGTCAGGACTTAGTGCAGTACCACTAGTAACTAGTGTGGTTGGTATTCGTACATGTATCTTTGTCTGAGTTTCAGTGGGATAACCAGTCTGACACGATGGTATCTTCTAGGTAAATAAAGATTACTTAATATAGTTATTAATTGGGGTATTGTGGGAACTGGAAGTGACAGAAAAGTGGGCAACAATGGATACTTCATAAAGAAACAAAATGATCAAAAATTGACGTATCAGAAACAGGTTTTGATCACTAACTTCAGCCTCATCCAAGACAGTCTGGCTTGCCTCAGATTCCTCAATGTCCTCTAACTCCAGAGTAAAACTGGTATCAGAAGACACAGAGCATTGTCTCTCCTTCTGGATGACATTCTCATGACAACTGTCAGATGACACATGTCTATCATGACTTTCATCTCCTAGAATGAAATAAGTATTAATAAATATATATATATATATGTGCGTGTGTGTGTGTGTGTGTGTGGTAGAATCACCATATTTTGTGGAATTTACATTAGTACTATTTACTAACAGGTCTCCAAAATTGGTGGGTTTATCAGTCCTTAAGTTCCAGATGATTGCATAAGGACAGACATTGGTGAATTAAACCAATTAATTTTTAGTAACTTAGTATACAATGATGAGTTAGAGAAGTTAAATTATATTCCACGGGAAATAAAAATTTCAAGGTTTTTTCCAGCATATATAATTCAACAGTTTTCAATTATTTCAAGACTTGTAGGGTCACCGAATCAAGCATCAACCCTCATAATTTCCTGAAAAGTTCACCAGCTTAAAGGGTTATCGGACAATAATCCTAATGATGGCACCTAAATCCCTATATTAATGTAAATGGGAAAAATTTCTGTCACATCAGTCAAAAGAAAACTCGTAATTTGTTATACTGACCGGAACTTTTAGTTCGTGCACGTTTCTTTTTGCCTTTTCCCTTCCTCATCAGATGATCACCTTTGCTAACTGTGCTAGTCTGAGACAGATCCAGATCTTTGTATTCTGACTCGAGCTTCTCCAGGTAGCTGACATCAGGCCATCCTTCGTATGAAGTTATATGCCGTCTGGACATACCATAAATCTGTTAATGGTATGAAGTCATTTGTTAATAACCTGATAATAGTGCACCATCAGGCACTGTTAAAAGGGATTTTATTCCCGTCTTCTAAAACGTTTATATAACCATGAGAATACAAAAAATCAGTGTTGTCACCAATATCTTGGGACGAGTGAACAATTGGGATTAAATGACATATTGGTACAAAAAAGGTGACTCTGCAATATCCCTTCCTTTCACTTGTCACTTACAATGTGCAGGAGTAAATAGTGGGTAATTATAAACCCCAAATCTGTGAGCAGTGGGCAATATTCCTGATCAATAATTCATAATAATCTATGTGATCCAATCGGGTACTCATTTTATGACAACTGAGTGAACCAGTCAGCATGGAAAAAACTAGCAAAGGAATGACAGGATTTGAACTGCAGACTTCTTACATTCCATCACATTACTCTGTAAATCAATTCCATACCATGACAAAGGCGAAAAAAATATATAATGTTTGTCGAGAAATTATGACTCGAAGTATCATTTCTACATCATGGGGCCACAAAATGTTCATCACATTGTGACATAAAATGCTCTACCTGATCTTTATAATATTCAGACAGTTCTTCGATGACATCATCGCTGAGAACATCAAGAGACCTGAAAAGGGCGCCATTAACAGTTATCAATCACCAATCAAAAGCACTTATATGCTCAAACTCTACCTGGTCAGTTACAAGTCACGGATCCACTTTACATTTTTACTCGAAATTAAATCTTAGCCATCAATTTTAATGCAGCTTTCACTATTCAAAAACTAGATCATTAGCAACAGTGAGAATCATCATACTCTTGTAAATATTATGTTACAAGGAAGTGATCAGTTAACTGAACAAGAAAACATATAAATATTTAACATAGTACAAAGATTCATTGGTAGCACTCAGAGATTTATGTAATGAAATTAAATGATTATTATGAAATAATAATATTATACACAAAATAAAAATAAAAAACACACACACACATATATATATATTTATATATATATATATATATATATATATACACACATTGATATACTGGTATATGATATAGCTATTAATGTAAATATAATGTATGTGGAAACCATACAAATGCATTTGCGCAGGGGATGTACAATAAATATATGGAATAAATCAATTTAAAAAAATAAATAAAACAGTGAGAATAAAGTTATAGAATTATACTCCATATATACCTTGTTTCTAAAAGGGCTGCTAAGTTGATGGTGATAAACTGCTGACAAGTCACTTTTAACTGCTTGGCATTGTATGTGGAAGCAAATTCAAGCAACTCGCAGGCATTTTTAATGTTAACTGGAATACAAAATGGTGAATACTTAGTTTATCAATAACATATAATAAAATATTTACACACAATTGAGCAAATTGACAAATATATCTGTCATAACATTATTATGAGTAACGCTCACTCAGACTGGCAATCGCCACTTGACACATGTCACCCAGTCTCTCTACCAGAAGTTGATCAGCCAGCACCATAACATTACACAGGAACTCCACATCAACACAGTCTGTGGATAATAATAGTAATTAGTATTAGCACACAGGAACCTGAGCAGAGACAAGGTAAAAGGCAAGTGTGTGTGTGTGTGTGTGTGTATGTGTCTGCATGTGTGTGCATCCATGTTCAGATTGGCAGTGTGAGAAAATGCACTTACCAATAATTAGCTGTTGCATTTTCTCAGTTATCAGGGGGGTTTTTCTTTTGAATAATTCAGTTAAAATAGTTAAGTTATTGTTTAGATGATGATTGATGTTTTGTGCATATGTTAGGCTAAATGGGCTGAAGTTATTAGTTAAAGAATATTGCCAATGTACAAATCTTGTTATCTTGGAATAAAGTGATCAAAAAAGAATTTTCCTCCCAAAAAATCTAGGTTTCTTCCTTTAAATGCAACCTCAGATGGCTATAAAATTACTCAATATTCAAATTTTCCAGCTTTTTCATAAAGCTATCAATTCTCCTCACTCCACCCAGACACAGACATTTCAGTGTTGAGCAGAAATTATTGGTGGGAAAGGAATGATATTAATGCCAGTAGTGATACCAGGTGGGCACTATTAACAACATCAGAAGTTTGTTTTTGTTGACATTTATCTGTTGCCAAATAAAATATTAAATATAACAAAGAAATGATATTGTTGGGGAAATATACATTATTCAGACATCTAAGCTAACTAGGATTGTTCTCTGTTTGATAACATGGTCCAATAATTTCTAATAACAGTGGATTCATTGCCTTAGCACAAGAGAACAACTTGCACCATGGGCACATTTCATGAATTTCTGTGGTTTATAGACTTTTTCCAAAATGGCCAAATGTAGATGCAAGCGGTGTTGTCATTGGTTATAAGATGTGAATTCTAGGCCAACAGCCAATGAGAGGATCCATTTGAAAGATATCCAAACTGGTGTTTTGTTCACAAATCTGGGCTGTTAAAATGGTGGATGTGTCAAAATAAAAGGTTTCTTCATTTGTGATGAAATCCCCCATGTATTTCTCAGTAGATTCAGACTGATCACAGGAATGTTCTTGGACCTATCAAAAATGTGGGAAGCCACCTATCTAAGCAAATATCTGGATAAATGATATAAACGTGTATGAGATACATAGCATCCACTACCACATAAAATTGATTAAAGTTACAAGCATAGTTCATATTTTTGGTGTCATTTTTGGGAAGTAGTGTTATTAAAAGTGTGATTTTGCAAGGTGACCTAATACTTTTGGATTGTACTATATGAATGATTCATTGTAGAACATATTTAGAGGTCTTGAGATATATATATATATATATATATATATATATATAAATACACACACAGACACACAAACAACTGAAAATTATTACACAGCCTAATAGTAAAGTACATCAGTTACCCTAAACCTGAAGTAATTTTACCTTTAATAAGAGAAGACTCATCCGTGTAGAGATAATCCACAATAACCTGTAGAATATCACCAGGAACAGGTAAACTCAGAGATTTGGTGTTAGAAGTCTGAAATGAAACAAAATAGAACAAAAGTCAGTCTACTAATTACAACAGATTATTTAAAGAATAAAAGGAAACTTTTACATTAACGAAGTCAAGAATGATTCAAAATTAGTAAAAGTCTGCCGAAACTCATCCTGCTTGCTAACAATTAACATACAAATACAAAACACAATTAAAACAAGGACTCTGGTCTGAAAATGAGGAAATATTTAGTGCTTCATTTAAGGCTTAGACAGCACAATTGGAAGTAAATTGTTCACATTCTAAGTTCCATCATGATGCCAATTCTGATATAAATATATCTCACCCACTAATAAAACTAGTTTCCACAAAAAGTCCAAAATTACTGTACCATCTTAAAATAACCGGTTAAGATGTACAACTTCTATCACAATTAATTCAAGGTAAGAAGATCATTATAGATAGAAACCAAAGTTACAGATGGCCACTGAACCAAAAGTGTACCTAATTTAAATGTGCTGGTATCAGACCTAAAATCAATATTTGGCTCAAAATGCTGTCCAAAATGGTGCTTCTGGTCATTTTCTGTAGGTATCTTGGAAGCAAATTCATATGGCACTGTTTCTTTTGTGTAGTTGATTTATCTTGGGACATGGGCCATACTGTTAATGTTATACATGTTGCACTCAAAATATGGCCATCTTAACTGTAATATTACCTCAATCCAACCGCTAGCCAGCATACTTCTAAAATACTCAAGTCTCGCAACTAGGATGCATTTGTGACACTGAATGGTGCTGCCGTCTTCTGCTGCTATACAAACGTCATACAGGTGTGACCTAGATATGCATGAAACAACATCAGAATGGCAAATATAAGGAAGGGGAAAAATTAATGATTAGATAATAAAATGGACATAGCAGTATATCAACAAACTAAATCTTAAAGGAATATTTACTCTTTCGTTCTAAAGAATCGGAGCTTCGGAGTAGTCAGAGATCTTCCTGGTATAACTTCAATCATGCCTGCCTCATTGTATCTGACAGCTTCTAATCTGTTCATGTTATGGAAGAACCAAGTTAAAACCTAGTTTAAGACTGATGTATATAATAATATTCATGGCATTATGAAGTTCATTCATGGTTCAGTGAACAATACCAATGAGATGCAAGCAAAAACTGTGGAGAATGTCTTTTACATACTGAAACTTACACTACACAAGAAATAACTCTAGATAATGGAATTTGTTACTTCTGCCAACAAAACCAATTTCTTTCACAACATAGAATTCCTATTCCATTTATAACAAACTTCTCTTCTACCCTTATATAATTTTACCACAGTACAATAATAAACACAATAATATGCAGATTTAATACAGTGCTCTTAATACAGTAACTACAGGTGCTTCAGTAGCATAGTTGGTAGAGTACTGGACTTTAAAGCTCTAGATTAAAGGAATACCTATATTTGTGGAATGCTTCCAAAGGAGGTGCCCCTTCACCATATATCGCAGGTATGATTAGCACCAAAGTTAAACAAAGCACTCACTAACTTACTAGCAGAAATCATGTATTAAGAACAGATTACGTTTTTTCAAAGTGGTAGTTTACTTTTAAACTCCATCAACACAGAAGGGCTGCTGCATATCACTCCAGTCAAAACAAAGACACATAATAATATCTGACTGGAAATTTCAAGACGGCATTCTCATGGATAAATATCGCACAGATATTCAGATTCCAATGCACTGCCAATAAATTTACAAATTTTTCATAAGATCTATTTATTAATATCCCAGCAATTATTGAAGGTTTTTTTTAGAATCTGTGTAAAACAATCATATTTCTCACAATGCGATCTCTAACATTCGGAAATTGTTGATGCTGTAATCATATGTCAGGTTAACAGGGTGTTACAATAGCCAATAAACAATGTGGCAAAGGCATGGACCACTGTACTAATTGCTTCTTCCTACAAAACAGTTTCAGTCTGTGATTGGTCTTAAGTTGGTAACAGACAATCCGGCATACCAATGTGGTATGATCATTCTTATCAGGTTTTTATAGTATGGTGCCTTTGAAATACTTATTTGTACAAGGGCATTTTATCAAATTTACTTATTATTATTAATATTACTTATTAAATCTGTATTACCATTGTTGTTATTATTATTATTATTAGAACAATCATTTTGAGTAAAATATAATAAATTTCATGTTGTCAAAATCTCATTACTTTTTCATCAAAGATTTAACACCAAATCTTCTGGCAGCATCCTGCAAAAGTCTGATTGGATTTTTCTCTGTTTTGCCATTCTTCGTTTTCTTCTCATTGGTCTTCTTTCCCTTTTTCTTGTTCTTCTTATTACTAATCTGATGCACTTCATAAGCTGAGATCATCTGGCCATACGACACAAAGCTTCCATTCAGACCTTGCTCCAAGTCGTCAGACCCCCTATGACCATAAGACATCATAAATCGTTCTCCAGCCTTTAACAAATCACAGCTACTTGTGTAGATGTACTTCAGCAGCTGGCCAAATATTTCAGGATGCACATTATCCACCTCCACCGTATGATGATCTGACGTGTCTCCGGCAATCACTTCTTGCATGCTCTGTAAGAACAGCTTGTGGAAGTAGTCACTGCCCTGGGCCAGTACATATTTGTGGGCTGGGATTAAGCTTGAGCCAATCTGAATGTCAAACCAAAAATATCATCACAGAGATGCACAAAATATATAAAAATTATATACTGCTTATGATATACAGGAACAAACACTGCATTGCTAAACAACAGATTGTACCTTCAGTATTACATCGTGTATGTTATCCATGGTATCAGCCTCATTAAGGAGTTGTCCAAAATGTTTACAGATCACAGAATCTTGAACACTTGGAATCTCTGTCAAACTGGAGATGACAAATAATAACTTTGTAATACAATATGTAGAAACATATTTCATATTATAGTGAAATATTTACAATGAAACATTTATCACAAGATTTATCTTATTTGACAATGGTACTCAAGTCTGTAGCTCAAGTAACTCAGTATTGTTATAAACCTATGTAGTACAAAGTAATCATTGAGTATCTACCTCTTTACTGGTGAAACAGACTAATCACATTTCATTTAAAGTTTACTGATTATAATATTTGGTTAGGGGCCAGTAGGAAGACAGCTTAGGCTATACTGGTTCCTTAACTTTCTAATAAATTGTTACTTTTTAACAAATTTGATATTGTCTATGTGAAAGTTTTGTAATTGTAAATAAATTAAATAGGTATCTATCTATCTATCTATCTATCTATTTATCTGTAACATAATTTATTTATTCTCTGATGGTACCACACACACACACATACATACACACAGTTTATATACCTAGCATTAGGCTGGGCTTGCAACACAGCAAAGTTCCTACTCTTCTGATCTCCAACAATATCTATAGCTCTGTGTACCAGTGGTACTCTCTCCACACTGATGTCAACAGCTTCATCACGATCTATAAGGTCACTCAATGTCAAGGAGAAACCATCAGCTGGCGGAGATCCAACGGACATTTCTAATGTGATACAAGAAACAAAACGAAAAGAGAGTCCATGAGTATGTATGACACAACAAGGTTATTTAGGTCAAAAGGATCATCAACTCCTTTTAGTTGTCTCTTTTAAACTCTAAGTTAACAAACAGAGAAAGAATTTGAAAAAAAACTGAGATCACTTACACTGAGAGCAATGTTTAGTGAAATTGGTTTTGATGTTTCCATGTCTATGTAAATAAAGCGGCTGTAACCTGTTGAGTGCTGGAAGCCTTCCCAATCCATTAAATATTATCTTATAAAAAAAAAACAACTGTAGAACTTAATAATAATAATATAATAATGGTTGAAATGGCAGTTTTTTACGTGGCTGGCAACCTCAAATGAGGGAGACGCAAACGGTCTGTAATTTACAGCTTCCCAGCAGAGACTAATTCTAAATAAATTTAGAATTTAGAATAAATGGCATGTTCGGTGGAGAAAACCTTGCCAGTTGCCTGGTTGGATGAAAAACTCCCCCTACTATAATGCCACGGCTGAGGCGCAAACCAGCAACCTCCCGCACAGAATGACCCTAGGCATAGGTAAATAGTCTCATGCTCTACCCATGAGGCCAAAGAGGCGGATTAAATTAAAATTTAAATGCTGCTGCTGCTCTGAGGATTTGCTGTTCTGATAACACCCTGACTCTGATTTATGAATGCATACAGTCTGATTTCTAACAATATGGTGAGTGTACTATCTCTGTGTGTGAGAGGGGAGTGCGTGTGTGCGAGATACCATCAGAGAACAATTATGTGGAAAACTGGCCATAATTTAAGACAACCTCAAATATTATTAACTGAACTGCATTTATGATCATTTCAAAGGGAACTGCCTAAAACTCTTACATTAATCCAAGGGCCAACCACCCTTTACCATTAGAAGAATGCAAATTTTTGCTATGTTTAACACACAAAATAATCCCATCCATGTAAAAAATTTAAGAGAGACATAACTGTTAAATTCCCATGATATACTTATCAAGTGTGTGGCATATTTAACATGTGGTGAAAACAATGCACCTAATTTTACTATGTACAAAATCGCGGAGTGGATAGAAGTATTAAGTGTTAAGTATTAAGTATTAAACTTGTAAGCACATTAAAGATCATAAGATCCCTACTCATGGCCTTTATGTACTAGAGGTTAGGATTCACAGCCATGATATTATAACGTAGCACAGTTTTGTCTGCTTAGATAATTAACGAAGTTATCTATCCTGGACACAGGCCATCTATTTATAAGTTTAAATTAAACTAGCTCCATTGATGATGATACTGATTGATGTTTTACGGCCACTTTTGTGCACATGTTAGGCTAAACGGGCCGAGCGACCTCCAAAGGTAATGAAGTGAAGTGAAAGACGAAACAACCTTCAGATATGCCCACGCCGGGATTCGAACATGGGTGGTAGTGATCTGTGGTTACTAGCTCCATTGGTGAGCCAAACAAAGATTAAAGAACATATCTATCTTCCTTATTGAGTCACTTTAATTACTACTATTTGGTCATTATTATTATAATTATCATCACAAGAGTAGTCATAAGTTATTAGTGCAGTAGTAACCACACAGAAAAGGTAAATCAAAGTAATTTGTTTGTTTCGTACCTTTAATATTTCCCTGTACATTATCCTTATGCCTTTGTTTCGGTAATGTGGCTACGAATGCTTCGCCATCTTTTGTAACAAAGGCCAAGCTGTTGGCTCCCAGTGTCATGCGAGTGATGAACAATGGTCTACGTAACACCCAGGCACATCGCTTCAGCGAAGGCTCATCAGACCTCCACATGTATATCTGATAATATATGATTAATCTACTTCATCAGTAATAAATAACTAAACCAATTCAGACACGCACACACACACGCCAGATCAGTCCATAAGTATGTAGGCATTTCATTCACACATGTTTTCAAACACAAGATAAAAAAACAATACAAACTAGGTCAGTAGCCCAGTTCGTGACTTTCAATTTGAAGGCAAAGTCAGTAACAAGACAACTCGTACCCAGACAGTCCATACCCAAGAGCATCGTATCTCATTCGTTTGGCAGCATAGACATTAGGGTGCCCCCATATACATATTTTGTCTGGGCATATTTATACCAATAATGGGATAATTACTGATTAATTAATTTATTTTCAATAGGGAGTTAGTTACTAACTGACCGCATATACCGGTAATTTACATTGTCTCGGTTATTGCCGGGTTAGCGACCAAAACATACCATCAAAGGCTCAGTAGTAATTGACAATAATCGTCAATATGTCTAATTATTTCGAAGTCATTGACTTCATATGTGGTTCATTGAATGTTTAATCACTCCATTAATTTAAGTTTGAAATCCTACGTATGCACTAATAGTTTGTGTAAACGATCGTTACAATTTGCCTTGATCTATTGACAAAACACATTGGTACGAATAACGAATTATGAAAACAAAACTATTTCCTGGGTTCAAAACGTCACCTGGAAATACTGCAGGGAAAAGTTCAGGCTTATTTTAGGCCTAATATACTACCTCGGCTTAATGGCCGGTACCTATGGTATGTGATAAAAATATGCAAAAATTTGTGGGCTGACCGTATATATGTATATATAAAACCTAAAACAGCATATAATAAATTTATTACAGAAAATTCAAGTTATGTATACCATCCACAATATATTTTTATGTGCATAAATCATTCAGGGTTGAGTATATAAGCATCTGGGAATGTGTGTGTGTGTGTGTGTGTTTACAAGCACATTCAAACTAACCTTGCCAGAGGTTGTCCTGAGAGCCACCATAAGATCTCTGTCTACATGTTCCTTTATAGCATCAAAATCTACTTTTGCATCAAGACGACCACCACAAACACAAACCTGCTCAATATCTAGACGTCTGAAATGATTACAACAATTTATTAAAACTGGAGTAAAAAAGATTCTGCTCAACTAATTTTTAGTTGAAATTGAAATTTAATGCACACAAAATAATAAAACATTATGAAAGAACTAACTATTGAAGATCAAGGTGAACTAAAATCCATTAGTTTAATATGCCCATTATCTATAATAGAGTTTTGTTTGATATTTTCATTGGTAACTAACAATAACTTCCACAATATAATTCCACAGAAAACTATTTGTCAAATGCCAGCTAAATTATTTCAGTGCAAAGTACATTACAGCAACTGTGTTTGATGAATAGGTTCAACTATCCATGGCAAATGGGCTAAATGGATTTGATCTTTGCTTGCAAATAGGTCAAGTAGTATAAGACTTCACTGAAGAAAACACTCAGAGCCTACTAGAAATACCATAACTGCACTGCCATTATGAAGAGTCTGAAAGAAGGCTCTGCCCATGGAGCTTCCTGTTGTTGAAAAAAGGTCCGACTGCAATATTTAACCTGATTCATTTAAACAGTTGACTGGATATGCTGCTTCTCAAAGTCTGATAGATGGGGCATCAGATACGAACAAAGATGTTGGTCAGTAGTGCAAATCAAGAGATCTTTCAGGCAGAATGACCAGAAACCATTAAAAGGGCCTCGGGTGTTTACATTCCAGACATAATGAGGGGTGACTAGAAATTTACAATAATCATTTCATGTTAAAAAACAAAGCTAATTTCTATTTATTCTAATTGCAAAATTATTAAACCAGTAATTTTAAAGAAACTTTTCTAATTGTATATTATTATTTATTTTTGCCATGTATAAGGAGTCATCATCATCATGTCTAATCAACATCCTTTTAAATAGTTTTGTTCAAGTTATTATATAATCCATCCTCGAATGCCTTAACAGTTTTACAGAGACCATTAAAAAATTAGCATCTGATTTCTTCAAATTGTTTCATATGCCACTTAAATGTTGTAACTGCCATCTGATTATTTCTGTAAAATAACCATAAACCAACTCACAACAAACAATATATGTAGTATATTGTAAAAAAATTACATATAATGTAAATAGAAAAGTCAGCAAATATTTATATACAGGTTGTTTAACTCAGGCCATGCTATATGTTAGGTTTGATGTTTTACGGCCACTTTTGTGCACAAAGTAGGCTAAATGGGCCGAGTGACCTACAAAGGTAATGAGGTGAAGTGAAAGATGAAACACTGTTCATATATGTTCATGCAGAGATCTGAACTCAGGTGCTATATTAGGTATGAAATATTGGCAAGCTAGAGGGGATCAAGACCACATGAAAATAAACAAATAAAATTGTTCCAATATGCAATAACAATTTTAAAGTTGTGAAATAGCACTTTATTCATTTAGCTGTTATAACAATTAGCAATCGCCAAAACACTATCTAAAACTAACATTCTTGCCCATACTTACTTAGAAACAATCCGACGACACTGATACTCATGTAATGCATAAACATCACCTCTCTTAGTGACAACAACAGTGGCAGCATCACAGGAAGTGACCAACTTAATAGACATATCCTTGTGAATCAGTGCTGACACCTGACGAGGATAACTAATAATGAGCTCACCCGGTGTCTTCTGGTGACCTAAATAACACAACAATGTTTATCTAGTATTTAATAATCAACAAAAACAATATTTTACACAATTAGGTCATCATATTATATGACAGAAGGGAGCAAACAATTAATAAATGTGATTACTATTTCAATGCTCAATTTTAAACACACTGCAATTGTTATAACTGGCTGTAGTATGAACACTAAATGATCATGTTAAACAGACATTTATTAAGTACACACACACATACAAATATACAATCAATAACCTACCTAATTGGCCAGCATTAAGACCAAATGTAAAGACTGAATCTTTATTATATAAAACAGTATGAAACCTCTGAGCTAGAACACCTGTCACAACTTTACCCTTCAACTGCTTATGATTCATCTGAAGAAAAAAATGTATATATATATATATATATATATATATATATATATATATATATTACATGCAATAGATAAATCTTAACTCACTAAAGACACTACTTAAGTTTATAATTAAGCCCAAATGCATTAATTCATACATAAAATGCAGTTTTCCTAAGATGTAGTCACTCTCCCCTAAAACACGAGTGACAAGCATTCTAGGTAAACAAAACACTCAGGTGCTCAGTTAAAGGGCAGTTCACGTTGTAACATTTAAAACCAAGCATAAAATTACCAATACATTAAACAATAACTTACTCAGTGTACCAGTTTTTTTACACTTACCAATTTTGTTGTTAGAGAAGATGGTGGAGAAGGAAACTGACCCAGCTGGAGACAATCGTTTAGACCACAGCTGTATATGACACCACTAGAGTAATACATAATGACAGGTCATACGTTACAGTAATTAAACATGTCCTAGATTATTGCTGATGTAAACACAATGACAGAATGACTGGCTTCTAGGACCAGATCATGAGTGAAACTAACCTGTCCATCAACATTACTGTATGATCTGTAGATCCGGCTACGTGGCTACATACTTCATCCTGAAGTGTACTGACTAGCTTGGGTTCCTGAGGACAATTATATATATATATATATATATATATATATATATAACACACACACACACAAGGATAAAGAAAGACAATCAGAACATATAAAAAAACTGAAACAAATATTGAAAGAAGAATGAGAGGACAAATAAGTACACAGTTCAGAATTTGGAAAACAATTCTTTACATCCAGATTATAAAAAGATAACAAAATTTAAATTACTAAGAGCACTTAGGAGCCTTGCCATAAAGCTTATATACTTCATCAAGAAACCAATTACCCTATGGAACTAATCCCAACACAAATGATAATGTTAAGCTGTACACTTACAAGACAGGTCATTTCTGAGCTATGGCCTAGACGACCTCCTCTACCATGACCACAAGTATACACCTTACCAGCTGTACTTAGGAATACGGTATGATATTTACACATCACAATCTGAAAATATGGAACATATCATATCAACAGGTATACAGATATAAGTACATAGTACACACATGATCAAATATATCTTGATATAGTCATACCAACAGAGAAACTAAGTAGCAAATCTCCAAATACAATTAAGTTGGTTCTAAAATCCAAACACAAGTACAACTATATGTAAGAACGAGGAAACGATATTGATGTTTTAGGGCTAATTTTGTGCACACAGTAATCTAAATGTACAAGGTGATGTACAAGATTAAACATACTGCTCACATAGTCTGACTGAGTTTTGAACCCAGATGCTAGAGGTCTGTGGCCAACTGTACTACCAGTTAGACAATGGAGATGCACCCAAATATGACCAAATGAAAGTGTTTCAAAATGTGCATGCATGTCTGCATGTGTGTGTGTATATACATCCAAAATAAGATATGTATTACCTGTTTAATACTAATTCCCTGTTTCCTAAACACTTCTACAGCCTCGGGGTATCTCCTGTGTTGCTCATTGCCATGACCCAGAGTAAAGTTGGAATTATCACCCCAGGTAAACACCTCATTTAGACCTGTCAGGTATCACAATATGCTTTATCAATGCTATGCTCAATATATACATGATCAGGTTTCAATAAACATAACCAGATTTCGGGTAAAATACAACTTCAATATCATGGCACTAAAAATTAAAATATTCTTCTAGAACTAGAAGTCTTACTATAACATCATTTATAATATATAATTAAAACCTATATCTTCACGGTAAGTAGGTAAGTTTTTAAAATATACCCCAAACTACAACTCAATTGAAACATCGGATCTTTCCTTAATTCCTTACTAATCTGTGTTGAAATAGGAGCTACAGTTTATCAAGGTCATAGTATATATGTTCTCTGTGTATAAGTCTTACTGTAAATATTCAGGCAGAAGAAAAGATATTTTGGGGCATACACTCAGGCTAGTTTAGCTGACCATTAAGCGAAAGTGAACAAAAAGAGATAACAACATATAAGTAGGAATCAAGACTAGCAAGCTGAGATCGGGTTTTAATATAAATTCTTTTAAACAGGTCTTAAATCTACAGCTGAGAGGGATTTATTTGATTGGATGAGGCAAATGGGACTCATATTGATGCTGCAAAAGTGTGCTGAACAAAGTGGGTAATGTGTCCCTATTAGGAGAACTTTGTGATTCCAGAGATTATGATGATGAGACTATGATGAGGCTGTAGCCCCTTCCACATGTCACTCCTTAATGCCACCATTACTTCTTGTTGATTATTGCTGTTATCCTGCCTGTAACACATATACAGTAGGCCCCCGTTATAATGTTGTCATTGGGGTCCACAACCTGATGACCGTGTTATAAGTGGACCACGAAGTGAGACAGAGGCACTATCGGGGTGGGTGATAGGGAGTTCATGTATTCACCTCGTTTTCCACCATCCTTTAAGTTTAAGATTACATACAACTGTTTATTTTATAAATGTTCCCAGTAATTGTTTAATTATTTGTTGGCTTAAAAATAAATATTACCTCAGTGTTTATGTGGAAAATAAAATATTTCTACAAAATTGGGCAAAACATTAGCAGCAATATTGGATTGGTGATAGTCAACCACTAGAAAAATATGTTTTTCAGAAGAAGGTAGCAAATATATGAACCAATAAATGAATGTTCATAGGTGCATGTGCACAAATAAACATCCTTGAAACTGTATTTGTTGGTGTATCTGCTTTTGTAATGAAAACTTCACATTTTATAGAACATAATTTTACAGAAAAAAGTCTGCTAGTTTTTTCTGTTTCAAATTGTCATGGGATTTTTTTACTGGCCCATTGAAGTAAGGCACAGAGCTGGAGGATCTTAACAGGATCTATATATTTAGATTCAAAATATTGCATGGTATATATATTACCTTGGTTCTCACTTAACCAGAGCACAGTACATATGCCTAGGCAATATTATTCTTATTATTACCTGATTGAACAAATTCAACATGAGGTAACCTGTCCTTCATTATGATATCCAGAGGAGTAAGACCTTCTCTATCTCGTGTCCATAAACTAGATCCATGCTGAATGAGAAATTAATATATATGAACTATCCGTCACACAAATCTCTTTTTTTAACCATTATTACAATACCACCTTAAATACGATCATAAGAAATATAACACACTGACCTGTTTATACATCAATGTATTTCAGCTGGGAGCATATTTAAAACCATTAAATAGTATACTGAGGATAGCTGACCCAAACTGATTCATTAATTTACTAACTTAGAAATACACTTAAACAAAACTTACTGATACGAGAAGTCTAGCCGATGTCAGGTGTCCGTAGAACAAAGCTCTGTGTAGAGCTGTCCAGTGAGACTCTAGATCCTTCATAGTCAGCTCTGCTCCCCTTTCATTTATCAGCCAATCAAGAACCTGCCACTTGCCACATGACGCTGCTATGTGCAGAACGGTGCGTCCATGCTGGTCGAGGATGCTCACTGCATTGTAACACTTGCTGAGGAAGAGCTGAATCTGCCTGAAGTTGCCCTTGCTTACAGCCGTGACGAGCTGTCTGGCATGCTGGCGAGAGCGACATCTTGGCCCACAGTCCATCTCAATCACGACCATCTTGCTGCACTGGACACTAGAGCCACAGCCCTTTCTTTTGACAACCACAGTGGTGTTTATGCGTAGGTTAGCACCAAAGAGTCACATATCTGTGTGATGTGCTCCGATTATGATAAACAAGACATTGCCTATCTACAGATAAGTTGGTCCCTTCTAGAGGGACCAATCCTATATATCTCTTTAACAAGCCATAATTGTAGAGATCACCTAGAGGAGTGCCAAATATAAATGCATTACAATAACACCAAAAAAAAACATAGAATATTTTCACAAAGGATATACAGATACACTGCTATCAGCAGTAACAACAATTATCTACAATTAACAAATGAACAATTATAGCACAAAACAAAATGTACACAAAATTCATGCCTGTTTCAGACATTGACTGGAAGCCCCATGACTACCACTGATCAACTACTAATGTAAACAATAGGCGTGATGCAAGCATCCAAAATTTGAAAGATGCGACTGATCAGATGCAAAAGGATTCTACTTTTTCACTAATTTGTTTCAGTGAGTGAGTGAAAGAGTATTTTGTTTAGACTCTTCAATGGTAAAATCAGTCAATGGGATAACTCAACAGGGTAACTCAGATAAAATTAACATGTGCCTCTGGACCCAAGATGTCAGCTTCATCTAGTTCTTCACATTAAAACATTATTTACCATACAATGTACAGATTCTGAGAAATATTTAGCATAAGATAGAGAATTGTATAACTGTTTACAGAAGTGTACCTTACTTTAACACCTTCAGCTGCTGGAGAAAGGGTCTGGACCAATGCTGTCAGCTTACTGATTTATTTCCCAAATGTATGTCTATTCAGTCAAACACCCTTACACAATGAACTTATACTCTAAACCTACACTAAAAACACCTAATTTTCAAACACCTGTAAAGAAGATGGTGTTGCATATATGTGTGGTGTGGCAAACTATCAGTGTATGTTCCTTACAACTGCATGGTTCCCACAGCCAAGGAAATATTATTTTCCAGGACATTTCCAAGACAAAATTAGCATTTTCCAGGAAAAAGTACACAAGATTTAATGGTAATAAATTAATATATGCACAAAAAAACATATCATATTTATCCAATGTATGATTGATTATTGACATTTTTATGGTACAGTCTCCTCCTCACCCCTTTCTAGCTCTCTGATCCACCCACTATTATTTAAATTTTAACTAATATGAGATATCAAGGTCATGTAACAGTACTCCCTTTCTTCTACATTCATAATATTTAAGTGGATTTTTTTCATAGGCAATAGTTTTTCCAGGACATTTCCTGATTTTGTAAAACTTCAGGAAATTTTCAAGATCTGGAAAATCAATTTGTTATTTTCCAGGATGCGTGGGAACCATCCTACTGACTGATCATTTCACCAGCATATAGTTGAAGTTAATTTTCTAACCACGAACACATGACAAAATCAGTTATGTGTATCCTAGGAGATGGCTCACAGTATAGGAAAAATGTTACGTACTCCATCAATACCATATATATATATATATATATATATATATATATATGTAGTCATTGACTTACAACCTATGCAACTTATGGCTGTTCGACTTTACGATCAGCAGTATGATTATAATATCATTACACAGTATAATATATGTAAGGTAATTATTATAAAATAGACTGATTTATGACCAGATCAACTCATGACCAGTCAAGGTTGTAAGTTAATGACTACCACTGTACATTAACAAACTGTCATTAATATTAACCAAAACTTCATGTATTTAACAGTTTTCATTATGAGTTTTCTATTAAAGGAAATAGTAATAATATATGTACAGTTACCCTATATATTAACAGTATAAATCTTATAACTGAAGGGTCACAGGTTCAAGGCTCCGGGACTGCAATGCTGTCATGAACTTCCAAGTAACTGATTGGACTAACTGAAGTAGATCATAGAGGTCTACACAGGTATCGGATGCCAACACATATCGGCCGCCTATAAACTAAGTATAGAATCTGCAGATGTGAACTAAAAATTGGCAAATCATTACCATGATTGAATGACAACAAAGGTAACTGATATGCAAGCTAAAAACAAATTGCAATTAACATGATGAGAAGGTTACATCAAACTGTATATAAGGAGGTGTAAAATATAAATTATAATGCTATTATTTTTCTATTCTGAGCAAACGAATATAAATTATAACAAATCTCGGACAAAAAATCAATGTTGGACCCCTTTGGTACAGTGATCAAGTCAGTGACAGCTTGACATCTAATCACAAAACTGATGTGTTTAACGACACATCGGCACAATTTAGGCCATTCAGTGTCCTAGAATGTTTAAAAATAAAAAGGTATTAAAGTTAATAAACCAAATTACTGGCATCGATAAAAGTTATGTATAACCTAAGACTAAGTGAAATTGTTAAGTGTAAATATTTAAACAATACTGAGGTATAGCCTATAGCCACCCCCCCCCCATTATGTGAATAACAATAAGAACATAGGCGGCCGATGTGCGTCGGCGGCCGATACCTGTCTTAGTGTCTACACCGATCGTAGTCTAGATCAGTAGATCAAGATGTAGAGTCTAATCATAATGATAATCTTGATCATTAATGAAGTAACATGTTACTTAAACAAGCTAAAAGAAACGACATTATGTATACTTACACAAGGTTATAATTTGACGACTGAAAAATTCATACTAAATGAACAACAAATGGTGATTCTGAAGTACATCACTACTACTTAGTACTAGTCAAGATTTAATACACAATCTTCAGCAGCCGACACTGACTCTAGTCTACCCGACTGGCAAATCGTGGACATTTACTCTCAAACTCTAAAACAGGAAATATCTTCTATTAATCATAATAATTTACACATCCCATACTGGTATAATGTGCAGGCAAAATTTCTGACAATTATTCTATTTAATTTGTTTACAAATAATAAAATTAAATGTATTTCGAGAGTAACAATTAAGGGATCGCTCTATTTACTATCCAATTTGCTGGTAGCCTGCAACCCTGTCAATACTTTTTGGGTTGCTGTGGGCTTCTATTTCTCCAGTACGTCACAGTCGTTGACCTGAATTGTCACAGTTGTAGCTGATTTAATTTCGAGTGGTGATAATTGTAATTATGAACACCTTTTCTCGCTCTTTATTCACAACTAACCCATGCCAATTGATAGACATAAAACCAGCTTCGTATCCCAAAAGTGGTCAAAATCCCAGCCTCATTATTTTAAAATTTCATATATAAAAAGAAAAAAATTTAACATTGAAAAGTCAAAGGAACTTTTAATTCAAATTGTAATGTCAAATTTCTATGTATAAATTTGTAAGTGTTATGTCCAGTTGTACATTTCACAAGCACATAACTTCGGTTATCTTCTTTCACACTTAATTCCTAACAACTGCAGGTGTCATGACAATATTATCAGGAGCTCGAGTTGACATTTCACAAGCTGATTACTCCTTGATACAATTCCAATTCTACATATTGGAACAACAATCATGGTGTTATTAATTTTTCATGCTTGCTATTTTTATTTATTTTGCAATCATAAAAATTGTATATGTTAACTTAATATGATATGATAAAACAAATAAGCTAATGCATGGCCTTTACACCTAATCTTATTAAATAATCTTATATGAGACTGGGATTTTGTCCACTTCTGGGATAGATTCTGGCATGGTATATTGGGATATTGTTCTTTGGGATTTTGTCCACTGGGATTCTGTCCACTGGGATTTTGTCATGGAACCATTCAAGTTAGTACTATATGGCTATACCATATATATATATTTAAAATCTGTTCTAAAATACCTGTTCAAGATTGTTTTCACAGATAAATCATTATTATCTTTTAAATCACTTATAGATTTTTTACAGACATATTATTTGGGGTATTATTATATTACATATTATTTGTACAGCGCCTTTGAATGGTTCCTGCTAGTAAGGGTACTTTATTAAATATACATTATTATTACTATTATGAAATGGATTTTGAATTCCTGTTTTCATGCGTCTATTTGTCCTCTTCTCCACCAAGAAAGTGTGACATATAGAATCACTGCTGAATCAAATTAAAGTCAGCCTGTCGGATTCTTCTCTATGTAAAACATACACACACACACACACACACACACAACACACACACACACACACACACACACACACACACACACACACACACACACACACACACACACACACACACACACACACACTATATATATATATATATATATATATATATATATATATATATATATATATATATATATAGAAGTTTCTTATTCAAAATGAAATTTGACAATATACATAAATCATATATATATATATATATATATATATATATATATATATATATAATATATATAATGGCAAGCAGTTTTTAACATGGCTGGTATTTAAAATTTATAGCATATTCGGTGGAGAAAACCTTGCCAGTTACCTGTCTGGACAAAAACTCCTCCTACGGGATTCGAACTGAGACCTCCCGCACAGAATAACCATAGCCATAGGTAAATAGTCTCACGCTCTACCCATGCGTACATGTCTATTCTATAGTGATGAGCAAGAAGAGCCAATATGTGAACTGGACAAAAGACACAAATCATGTAGACCCAGACACAGAAATAGTCTTTGTAAAAATAAAGAACAAAAAGAAGGAGTCCATACTCCTAGGTTGGTGCTACAGACCACCGAGCTCGGACTTAAGCTATGCGAACTCACTCACAAATAGCATCCGCAGTCTCACACAGCACAACTCATCATCCAGCGTACGAATTGGAGGAGACTTCAACCTACCTGATATTCAACAGGAGGACCACCAGATCACTGGTCACAGCATTACCTAACCCATCAATGAAGCATTCCTCACAACCTTCCAAGACCTCAGCCTAGATCAGATGGTACGATTTCCAACAAGATCTTCATACACTCTGAACATCTTCATAAGCAATAGACCCACATTGATAAATAGGGTGGAACCCATGCCCGGCATCAGCGACCATGATACAATGGTCTACATCAATACTAGTATTAAACCATTCAGGCAGCGTCCACCGCGCAGAAAGATCACCCTAAGTTACGTTCAGACACAGCTAGTCTCTCAGCATCAATGTTAAGTAGTTAATTACTCTGAGTAAACACTCTGTGGGACGTGCTCAAGCAGGGTATAGGGAACATCATGGAATCAGCCTCTAGCAAAATCTCTTCGACCCGCTTCAGCCCTGCATGGATAAACTCCAACATTAAGAGGCTAGCACGACGTAAGAAACGGGCGTATAATAAGGTCAAGTCTACTAAAGACCCAGATCACTGGAACGGCTTCAAACATCTAACCAAGATCCAACGCACATCATGCAGAGATGCATACAACAGAGACATAATAACTCCTGACTTTAACAAACACCCGAAAAGCTTCTGCAGCTTTTTCAAAAGCAAGAGGTGTGACAACAATGGTGTTGCTCCGCTTATAGCAGAAGATGGCTTGGTATACAGTGATACAGCTAGTAAGGCAGATATACAGAACAGATGCGTGACTTAGGACAACATTTCGGCACGATTTATGAAGGAAACAGCAGCAGAATTAGGACCGACCTTGTCCTTAATATTTCCAGCCTCACTTCAGCAAAGTGCACTGCCAGATGATTGGAAGGAAGATTTTGTCTCACCAATCTTCAAGAAAGGCGACAGAAGCAAACCAGCTAATTATAGACCAGTATCTCTGACATGCAACATTGATTTCGCAAACAACGATCCTATGAAAGTCAATTCATCCTAACAGTAAATGTTGTCCTAAGTCAGGGTATCGAGGAGAAATCCCAACTGGATGTCACCCTTCTCGATTTTTCAGACATTTGATAAGGTTCCACATCCTAGACTGCTACTGAAAGCTGGCCACCATGGTGTGACAGGTCACACAATCAGCTGGATCGAGCAATTCCTGACAGGAAGACACCAGAAAGTTGTCCTGAATAATGAATGCTCGAACACCACAATAAGCTTAGCTGGCAGAAGTACATCCACAGCACAGCCCGCAAAGCAGACGACACACGTGTATTCCTCCAAAGAAACATGCTAGGATGACCAAGAGCCACTACGGCCCAGTACTACTCCACACTGGTTAGGTCTATCATGGAGTATGCCAGCACTATTTGGGACAGGCACACCGCCACCACTCTCACTAGTGCACCAGTACGCAATAACCCAGTTTGGAAGAAGAAGAAGAAGAAGAGGATTATCAACTGGAAATTGGCAAAAGCGCGCGGCCTGTTTTATTAGCCTGGCTTAGTTGAGTTTAGCTATTTTCAGGAGAACAGTCTACCACGAAGGCAACCGACTAACCAAACTTCCACCAACAATGGCGAGAGATGTAGCCGGTTATCTTGCTGAACAACAGAGAAAGAGTACTGGAGAATTAGCACAGGATTGGGCAACAATAGAAGAGTTGTACAACAAGAAGTATAACTTGTTTATTATTTGTTTTATTTCCTTAACTGGATAGGATAATTATATGATTTTCAGTGACTCATCATATCATGTATTATCGCTCATTATTTATCTCCTTTTATTTCACTGCGTTTGTCTTTAAAGGAACAATTAGTAATTAATTATTCAATATAATACGTTTTACATATATGGATGTTTGTTGGTTAATCAATGAAAATGAAATGTTGTCTGAAATAATGATGTCCCTTTAAAGAATTTTACCAACTTGGCTACTTTCTTTAGCACCCAAGCCCAGAGAACTCCTTTCAGCTGGTTTTCACTTGTTCAGTTGTTGTCTGTTCCTAGAGTTAAAACTCATACTGGGATTCGTGTTTTTTCCGTGGCTGTCCCTACTCTTTGGAATTCACTCTCCGGACATGTTATGTCATCAAATAGCATAGTTTCTTTCCGTCACCATTTGAAAACTCACCTTTTCAGACTCGCTTATCCTTCCTACGTTTCCTTGCCATCTTATAATAAAGTTTGCATTGTACCCGGACTATGAGTTTGCTCAACACCTTTACTAGGTGCACCATTGAGCTTGATTCTTTTCAAGGATATTGGCATTATAGAAGTTTGGTTATTATTATACTAGACTACTAGTTAGTACTAAGTACTTCACTACTTGTAGTGGAGTCTAGTAGTTAAGTTGAACTACATATAATATGATATATTATAATAATTTATATTATTATAATATGACATACTCAGATTCTAGGTTAGAATCATTAGTAGCTAATGCTCTTTTATTTTCTGTTTGTTAAACTGCTCTACTAATGGTAAAATATGATATTAAACCATTGGATGATCCCTAAGTATTAAGATTCTATGCACACGACAGAACAGATATATCTGCAGATTGCTATATCATTCTAAACATAACAAATATTAGCGTTAAGAACCATAAAACTGCATGCTTTGTGTTGATACATTTTCTTGGTCTTGGCTTCAATACAGTGTTTACTCAACTTCTAATAATTGTTACAAAGCCTCATTATCTGATATCATATATACTTGTCTGTATATTAGACAAGGAAATAATTCTAGAATCTATTATACATAAGACAGAGTTGGGTTTATGACAGTTGTAAACCTGTTTATGATATGACAGTGTCATAAACCTGTCGTAAATACCTTTATGATGTCATAAACTGTTGTAAACCTTTTTATTCACTATATTTTGTGATTTAAATTAGTTTAAACTCACTTTTGAACTATTTTGGTTAGAACTAGTTGTGGATTATCATTATATCAGAATTAATATATTTATATATTACAAACATGATTGTAAAATATTTTATGTTGGTCTCTCTTACATTTTTTCCAATTCAGTAATAACAGAAATAATTTGGAGGTATATTTTATTCAGTAACCATAACAGACTCTCACATCGTTGAACATGTACAATTGAATCAGTCCATTTGATATGACAATCATCAATAAACAAATCACAAATCCTTGGAGGATCCTGTGATATAATACCAGCTTGGCTGTTTTCTCATAAACTAATCATTTGTAAATATTATTTATATGAAAGCTATAAGATATATTAATGGAATAAGAGTAGCAGACCATTATGTCAATTCGATTTGGTCAATTCCACATCAAATTTATCAATTTCAATTGTATAAATTCCAATTCCATTTTTACCTACTAATTTTACTTACTAATTTTTACTGTGAGTAGGTACTCAAGTCCCTACTTGTAATACCTAGTCTGAGTAGTTTATATTCCAAGTAGGATTGTCATGGAAGGAATTTAAGGAATGAAAAATTATATGGTAAATTAATTTTTGGGTTTTTTGTAGCAAACTTTAATTCCAATTTCAAATTTATCAATTCTAGTAAAAAAAGCAATTCCGGAATTGATAGCTGGTAGCAGATATATTTAGCTCTTGCCACATGGAGGATCATTAAGTGAAGTCACTGTCAATGCATGGTCAGCCACAGATAAACACCAGCACCAACCCAAGAGGGTAGTGTCTTGATTGTCATCCAATTAATGACTAGTTCTATTAAATTAATACTGCTCCCTAAGTTCTAGAAACAAATCGCAGACTAATAAAACAAATTGACTGTGGCTACAAACTATACCAGTGTATAATTACTATAGTCTACTAATCAGGCCCTAACTTAATATATAATATTTTTACTTTTAATATTATAATATTAATATATAAATAATTTCAGCAATTTTAAAAACTACTTTTCAGGTATTTCTTGGAAAAAATATGTCACAAATTTGTGCTTTTGACAGTTTATGGTGCTATCATATCATAAACCTGTTTATGACATTACATCATAAACCCTGGATTAATTTATGTTTTTTGACATTGTGTCATAAACTTGCCAACCCTGACATAAGATTATTCATCTTATAAACAAGTAACATCCAAAGGAGAAAAAAACCTGTGGAGGAGTCTATTGATGAACAAATCAAGCTAGGTGCTTCTGAACAAGTTTAACATTATAATACTGACTAGTCCATTATATAACCAAGCAGACCTATCAAAATGATGTCAAACTAGTTTAGATCAACACTGCTAGAAGAAATCAAACTATCATAGTGATAATTAAATAAATGTAATCTGTAAACAACTCCACTGACAACATATCATGTTTCACTGAACATTACTGCCAGAATTATTATATTTTTGGTCAGATCAAGATTTAGGTGGCAAAACCCATCAGCACCACACGCCACTGGCAAGATCCCACATACAGCTTGGTGTATGACTTATGGTTTGATCCTGCATGTAACTGGAGTATTATTTATGTTGGTCTTTAGGTTATGGCATCAGTTGACACTAAAGCTGCTTCAGTTTGTGAAGAACCCTATCTTTTCACAAGGGGATGGCCTAGTCAAGGTATGTTACATCAGTCCTTTTCAGTTAATATTTAAGCCTGTTGACACATCCTGTCGTGAATTCGGTATCACCATAAACAACTAAAATTTTGTTTAATTCGTGAAATTTTAATCTTGGAATTGTCTCTTGTGAATTACTAACTGCTGTCTGAGCGGTTTATGTTTAAAGTTCTTATTATTTGTTACAGATGTATCACAACTTTATTTCTGACTTTGACCACAGGTTAGTTTTAAGTTAACTGAACTAGAAAGAATTGATGCATTCATAACTAAATAAATAAGAACTATCGTTTAATTACTCCTTAACATTTATTTTTACAAGAATTATAATTTAATTATTGATTAACTTGTTTTCCTTTTTAGAATTAATCCACTGGCATTTATGGAGATCATTCTATTTGTGATAAAACAAATGAAGGGTAAGTTATTTGGCAGTTAATATTTAGTTAATTATTGTGATTTAGAACAAATTATGGTTGTGTATGTTGATAATAAAGTGTCTGCCAGTTGGTGTTATTTTTAAAACAAAACCACACATTGTCTAAGTTCTTTATTTATCTCATGAATTATATTCATTTAATAGATATCGAGTTAATATGTTCTCAGCCATCTTGTCTGCCTGAGCTCAGAACTGAGGAGCCAATTAATTACTTACCTAGCTATTTTTAATATTTACTATCTTATTTAACTTACAGATCCAAAGGAAACAATTGAGTTTCTGGACAAAATAAAGGAGAAGGTTTGTGTTTCCAGTAGTCTGTAGTTTTCTGTTAGTGTAATAATTGTCAATGTGTAATAAAAACCCAACATATGTAAACTAGCAAGATTGCTGTATTAACATTATTCTAACCACGTAGTGGCTTGTCCCATCTATGTGGCCTTGTATGATGTTCCCTTGGGGTTTTTTTAACCCCTAAACAAGGCCCCCCTTCACTTTTTAAACCCCCCTTTTTCCAAACAGCCTCCCTTTTTTTTTATTTTATTTTGCCTTTTTTTGGAATCAGTTAGCCATTCACAGATTGCATTTTATGATGCATTTACTTGTAGGTTAAGCTGAGTGATGATGCTACGTTATTACTGATGACGGCTTCTGGCACAATCAGCCTAAAACAAAGGGACATGGATGCCACAAAGGTTAGTTATATTTGTAACAAACACACACACACACAATGATGCACTGGCTTAATATAGATGGAATATTTCTTAACTGTGCGTTGGTAATACTCAATCATTCACTCACGCACACACATACAAACATGCCAAAGATAAGACTATTTAGCAGTGTTCACTGTTTTAAAAATTTATGTTTTTTTTAATAATGAATTTGACTTCAGCAAGTACTAAAGGATGCCGAGTCAGTACTGGACTCTATTGATGGTATAAGTACAGTACATGGTCGATTTTATGAATTGTCCAGTAATTACCATAAGCTGATGGGTAATCATGCTCTGTACTACAGGGAAGCTCTACGTTTCCTCGGCTGTATTGATCTGGCTGATATTCCAGGTAAGTTTATATTGGGCTATACCTGTGGTTAACCGTATTTCAACAAAGTGTAAAGAGATGTGCTTTGATCAATATATTAAAGAATCTAACCACAATTATAGACAAATAGTTGTTTTTATTTTGATATTGTGCAGTTCCTGAACAAGTTGAGAGGGCATTTAATCTCGGATTGGCAGCCATACTGGGTGAAGGTGTATACAACTTTGGTGAGCTGGTAAGTCTCTGTTTTAAATTTGTTAACCTGCATTTCAGAATTGTGCACATAGTCTAACAAAATAATAAATTTAGCTTTTATTCAAATTCTTAAGTGCTGCAGTTACTTTTTACTATCGAAAATTAGAAAACTGAAAATGCGATCACCGAATAAATAAATTGAGGTAACATTAACTGATCCAGAGATCACTTAATTTTCTATGATGACTTACTCATGGCTTCAGTTAATCATAAATTTAAGGGTTGTAGGTTCAAATCTGGATTATACCTATATTTATGGGATGGTTCCTAACAACTCGACTGTCACCATCCGAGGTGTGACGAGTTCTGAACAAACCATCCAATACGCACACACAAAGAATGTCTCCATGACTTAACTAGTAGTACTGTTGTCCACAGATCTATAGCAGATAACTTCAAACCGTAGCCAGCCTATGTTATAAGAGAGATTCCCCCCCTCAAATTAGGATTTATTGTATACATATATTGATGCTGTCATTAGCATCACCACTTTGTGATTTGAACAGAATTGATAAAATGTTTTGTTTATATTTCAGCTTGCTCATCCTGTGCTGGATAAATTAAAAGGTACAGAGAAAGAATGGCTCGTGGGTCTTCTCTATACATTTAACAGTGGTAACATTTCCAGGTTTGAAGAGCTCAAACAACACTGGCAGAACCAGGTAGGTTAATTATAAAAATAGTAGTAATGAAGCAGCTGAATCTGGGCTAAATGTTATTATATGGTCATTGTTGCATCATACATATATCTTATGGTAATAAAGCCAAGAAATTTTACTCATCTGTACATTTGTAATGCGTGAAGTTGACTTTGGCATGTTTTATTATGGTTGGTATGATAATACATTTAATTTTTGTTATTTGTGTTAACAGCCAGACTTGGCCTCACATGAAGTTCAAATGAGACAAAAAATATCACTGCTTTGTTTAATGGAGGTAAGTTTGTGTGATTTTGAATAAAGATTAAGAAACTTAATTCTGTATACATTAATGGTTTGTGTGTGTGTGTGTGTGTGGGAGAGAGAAATGTAATTTTCATTAACATGGTATGGGATTGATTGTAATTTGATATCTTGCTCTCTGTCCTCAGTTTAATACCATATATATATATATATATATATATATATATGTGTGTGTGTGCTTATGTGTAAGATAAGGAGATGATACTAGAGTCTATTAGGCTACATGTAAATCATCTGATATACAACATACAGCTAAATGCAAGAAATTATGGTGAAATATAGTGGGAAACATCCACACTAATAATGGGTGATAATAGGAGAAATTTATATTAATGGCTGACTGCACAGGAACACACCCTATTTTACAGCACATTACAACCAGCAAAATAATATCATGTGTAGTAATTTGTATATAATCACAGAATCTGTGAATAATTCCTATATAAACTCATCACAAATCCATTCTGTGCCATGTCAGTTCATAGTAAAATGCTGTGTCAACTTGCGTAGCTAAAACTGTCAAGGATTGCAAAATGAGTATAGACTGTTATTTCCTAAGACATTTAACTTATCAAAAGATACCAACCCAAAATGAATTGTAATTGTTTCTATTTGGAATGGTATAATACAAATTTGGTATGATCTTATTGCCACAAATACTAAAACATCAGTGTCATAATGTCATTAATTATAATAAAGAAATAATTATGTTATTCTGTGTTAAATAATCGTGTTATGCCAGTGTTTTGTTTTTAAATTTGGGGAAAAAAATTCTTTTCAATAATTTGAACATATGTAATTTGTTTGAACAGAAACAAATTAGCATTTTTTCAGGGGTTGGTATTCAATGATAACTGATTATTAGCCATTCTACTAATACAAGAGTTTCAGACAATTCCCTTTGGGGTTATTATAAATGTAATTAAACTGCCTGTAATACAAAAGATATCTTATAAATAAGAATATACACTACTTTGTAAGGGAGCTTTCAACTGGAAATTTTTTTTTTGTCTGTCATGTTCTGTATACTCTTTCCCATATCTGTGTTTGTGAGATTGTTTTCCTGGTTATACATCGCTGAGCCATATATCCTAGGTGTAACTAATGCTGAGGCTGAATGACTCAACAACAACTCTGTTTACTCCTTTGTCATAACAATGTCAACATTCACCGAAAAGTCTTAAAATTAACAAATAAAATTAACATTAAAGATGATCAATGCTCTGTTGAACACAAATTTTATCACCATTTGCAATTTTTTTAATTTTTTCGTTGTGATTTTTATTTCCATCTCTGTATCCAAAGATGTGTAGTTTTATAATAAACCTTGTATTAATTTTTAAGATTGATTTACTGATATTAATAATTAAAGTGTCTCTCTCAGTATGTTGTCATGCATCTTCTCAGCTGAGGCTTGGGTTTCATTTAAATTGTGATTTAGGTGATCTGTTTTTTGTTGATTGAATTCATCGTTTTTAGAACTTTAGTTTGGAGGTTGTTATCAACACTTGGAGTTGATAAAACATTATACTATCCATAATCGGCCTATGAAAATTTATTTTAGTTGTATTATAAAATGATAAATTGGATAAAAACCTGAAATGGAATTATGTACTGTATTGTATGTAAAAAAGGGGAATGTTTGGAGTAAAGGACTACAAAAAGCACTATGAAACAGTGAATCAAAATAAATGGAAGAACCAGTCCCTTTCCCTTAATTTGTTCCCATAACTGAAAGCATGAATGTTTAATAGAGTGGCATGGATAATATTGGAGGATAGACCATGCTCTTTTAGCATTGCTCATTTACATGAAAAATATATAACTAATAACAAACTTCAATTTATATCTGACTATTTTCTCCTCTATGTTAATATTTGGTACCTTTTGTATTAGTATTACCTTTATGTTATGCATTAGCTCATTGTAGCATCAGTTGATAATATTAGAACATCGGTTGAGTGGATATTAATTGCTATATCATCTATTGAATGATGAAAAGAAATAAATTAATTTCATTACTACAATTATTTATTATATTTTCAGATGACATTTAAGAGACCAGCAACAGATAGACTGTTATCATTTAAAGAAATCTCTGCTGAAACTAGGCTTCCTACTAATGAGGTGAATAATCTGCAAATTATGGGTAGCCAAAATACTTGCCTCTGATTGGATCATTTTTCATTTGGCAGCTAATAAGACTGGTCATTGTTTTACTACCTTTGTTTGAAGTGGCACCTCATATTAATATACATCATTGTCAAGATCATATTAGTAAATAATATTACATAAATGTATTTCAATTGCTTTCTCACATTTTCATCAAATTCAAATCACCAGTAATCTTCTAGATATCGATGGAAGGCCACAGAAGCCATATAAAATCCTGAGCTAATTGTAGTTGTACTGATTGGGATTTGTACTTCTGTCTAGATCGAGTTCCTCGTCATGAAGGCTTTGTCTTTAAAGTTGGTGAAAGGATCAATTGATGAAGTAGAACAGAAGGTACACATGACCTGGGTACAGCCACGAGTACTAGACAGAGAACAGGTAGGGTGATGGGCGCCAATATATGCAGTCTTTAAGAGATATATATTCAAGAAATTAACTATTACAGACATTTCTGCTGCATGTCATATCAATGGTTTTGTCTCATTTATTATGTTGATTTCTCAAAAGCCAGGTTTTTAGCCGTACATTTGTAGGAATCCCAATAATTTATGTTCATAGCTTTAATACAAATTGTTATTGTATTTATCAATTAATTGCTGTCTACACACTCGTAGAACTGTTTGTTTTACGTTACATGATAAAATTAATGCGAGAGATGTTTGTCATTTACAGATTGCTGTGATGCAGAAGAAATTGAATTTTTGGAACACAGATGTTAAGGAGATGGAAAAATTAGTAGAAGATAAAGCTCAGGATATCCTGGCTTAGAATTTCACCTTCTGCTTTATGTATGAAAGATTAATTGGGTGAAAATGTAATATCTTGTGTGTATTATATTTCTCATTAATGCAGTACTTTTGTAAACTGTTGTGAATAATAAAAAGTTCTTTTACCATTTAATTGGAGTATTACAAGAATTTATTCAACAATATTATTTAAAAAATGTAGGTAAGACACTGTGAATGTTATGAATACCCAACCATTAATATTAATTAATAAATTTCAGCCAAAGATCTTTGATTGTTTTGTTTTACATGTATGCTTGGCTTCACATATTTCTAAAAGCTGCACAAACAAGAAAAGTACCCATACACCCAAAATAACTAGAATCTTTATCTGCTATTGTAGAACATAATATTTTGAATATTTGTATTGTCTACAGTGTGAGGCAAATTGAAAATAATACACGAACTATCAGTGGTATGCCATTAACAGTAGCATAGCAGAATATTACGTATATTAATCAGTCAAGCAGATATTCTATACAGTCATAATAAATTAGTACAATTTTATTAATTAATCCATGTCGCACAAAATTTGCAATATTCTGGAATTGGGAATTAATCATTGGTGATGACCACCGATTGTTCATTACGATCAATGCAGACAAAACCCTAGAAACTCAATAAGGTGCAATTTACAGAATGACGTAGATGATACGCTTCCTGTTTTTGATACTGGTAATTATTTCCTTGTTTTATTTACAAATTTTTGTCATACCAAACAAAGGCAGACGTCAGCTGTTAAACATTGCAATCACCATCAAATTATATACACAGTATAATGGTTCTGTCAAGCTTCAACAGTGGTAAGCATGTTTCAGACATATAATACACGGCCCTGAAATGATCTAGTCATAATGATGTTAAAAATGACACATATTGGGTTATATTTCTACTACATATTAAGGCCAATAATTATGGTCTCAAATATTAAGTGATCTCGGTATTGTTCAGTAAACCTTATTTGACATGTATAAATAAACTTACACGTGCATATTCTGAATAAATGATAACTATCTAAAAAAAGCAAGGGTCCCAATGATGACTGAGGCATTCAATCCTGTTCGGGCATCTACAACAGAACACAAGAATCACTGGGAAGATGATTAGTTCTCTTAAATTCAATTACATGAGAAGCCAGTCAAAAACAGTTACCAAAATGCTGAGGCAGCCAATTAAACTCATGTAAAACAGATTTACTCAAGTAAAGGATTTTGTATAAACAATGACAGCAAACTCCATGATATTACCTCATCTATTCTAAGCAATCAGATTATTCTTTTAAAAAATCGACTTAATAAACTAGTTTAAGTCACATATATCAATTGCTCAAATTCTCTTTTTTAGTCCCGAACTATTAATAGTGCTTTTCTTATATTATTCACTCTTCAAAAACCACAAATCTCTCGTTTAGTGACATTAACACTTTCAGCATATACCAAATTATGTCAAGCATTTTATTTTGATCAATTAATTATTTTATGTGCTCTAATTTTCTGTTAATTGAATTACAATAACAAAATTTTTAACACCCTGTTTCACATTTAAAAAGACACAAAGGTTAAACTAAATTTCAAATTTGTGTGTTTGGGAATACTAATTTGTTATCTCAATGAAATCAAAGGATGACAAGTATCTATAAGTGTGTAATTAGGTTTTTCTGAATGGCATACTGATATGTGTGCGCTCCTTTAAAAGACATTACACATACAAGAACAAACATTTATTACATGAAATGAAGTAGACACTTTGAAATGAATCTCACAATACATGTTTATCAGTAAAACAGCAAGCTAGACAGGTGGTCTGAAAAACATGTCACTATTCATGCATAAAAACAAAACCTATTTATACAAAACCCAATAACAGACACTTAAACAGACATAATTTTTAAGGTAAACTTTCAGGAGACAGCTGACAATGGTGGCATATTGGTTCAACGGGAATGAAGCAACTCCGATGTACTTTAATCAACCTGTCAACTGTGATCAGCGCAACATCAGCCATAGATACATCGGAGGCATGAATATATAATCAACCAACTTGTTACATACATAAAAGATGCATAAAAAGTGAAGTTAGAACTGTTTCCAGGATCTAATGCAATAAACGAACTCTGACTTCCAAAACATAATTATATACTTTTGGGTGAGGATAATGGCAGAAAAGGACCTACTGTACTATGGTAACAGAATAATGATTGATTCTGAATACGGACACCAAATGACAATTTCCTTCAGCAGACAATATAATTCCCCAGTGAAGCTTAAAGCGGTATATTTTCAACTATCTTGTAATTTCTGTATTTCTTTTTCAATCTCTTTCTGAATCATTCGCTGGCGATCACAAAATCCTAGTCTGCCTTTTCCAAACGAGTTCGGGCCCGCTGCTGTCGGTGTCTCTCTGAAACAAAGTGGTCATAGACTATAACTGAACAGTTAGTGTTAATACAAAATATTGGAGTTATCGAAACATAAAATTATCGAAACAAACATAAAATCGAAACATTTTAAAACAAAATTTCCAAAATTGTTCACTAAACTGTTTCATTAGTCTTGCCATATCAAACTCTTGATTTGTTGATTACAAGTCAATTACAAATAGTCATTTCATTTTGCAATGACTACTGAAAATATATTACAGTATTCTTTGAATTAACTTAAAATCAAAACTTGATTTATTTAATATCACAAACGAGACAGATGTTCTGGGATAGAACTCCGTCTTTGATGAAAACCTATTAACTCTGTCATGTTTAACATCTGAACTAATTAGTGATTTATTTGATGAAGTGGAACCTACAATTTTTCAGTCAATAAAACATCATACCTCAAAACTGGCAAATGAAGAATACTGGCACTGCATGACCTTGAAACTAACATAAAGGTCATCAGCAGCACGCATTGTTTCAAACATCTTTTATATACAGACCACTGAAAGTAAAGAATATCTTGACTGCTTAAATTACTGGAGACAATCAATAGTTTGAAACATGCCATCCAAAGTCGGGCAACACAAAATCAATTAGGATTGGTAAATGAATACAATAAAATGTAAAGTAAACAATTTACTTCTCAATCAGTGGTCTGTTTCTTAATTTATATCAATAACATTTAATATTATAGAATTAATACAACCAAAGATTATAATGAGAGCATCATGAATGTCACAGCATACATATAAATACACACAAACCCAAATACAAAATTAAGCAATGTTTGTGGCCCAAGAAATACCCATTCTGAAGTAATCAAACCACAAAACAAACCACTTGTCTGATTAATGGTATGCTGGCTTTGTATGGTGTGTGATTGGGTCGATTTATCAAACATATTCATCTTGTTTTATTTATGAAAGTTTATCAAATACAAAATAGTTCACAAGATACATTTATCAGACTATCTACCCTAGGTAATGATCTTACAGGAGAACTACACACTGATATTGAACATGGGACAAAATTAATAGAAAACATTTATTATCATATCCCAATTGTTAAGATGTTTCATTCAGTACAAAATTAATAGCTTCATTAGCCAAAAATATATTTCAATTATATATTCAATGGCATTCAAAGGCTATATTAAAATAAATATCTGGCATTCAAATACAGTGTTAATGCGGTCATTATGGTGCACAACCTGCTGACCGTGTTATAGGTGGACCATGAAACGAGACAGGGGCACAATCAGGGTGGGTGATAATAGGGAGTCCATGTATTCACCTTGTTTTGCACCATCCTTTAAGATTACATGCAACTGTTGATTTCATAAATGTTCCCAGTAATTGTTTAATCATTTGTTGACTTAAATATAAATGTTACCTCTGTGTTTGTATGGAAAATAAAATGTTTCTGCAAAAAGTAGCAGCCATCTTGGATTGGTGATATTCATACGCCAGAAATAGTGCATGTTTTACAGATGAAGTTACAAATATATGAACCAATAAATTAACATTTTTAGGTGCATGCGCGCACACAAACGTCTGTGAAAATGTATTTGTTTGTGTATCTGCTTCTGTAGTAAAAACGTCATATTTTATTGAAGACTTTTATAGAACATAATTTTAAAGAACACATGTGTACATTTCCAGAAAAAAAGTCTGTTAATTTTTCTGTTTCAAGTTGTCATGGAATTTTTTATTGGCCTATTGAAGTAAGCTGTGCAGTTGGATTTGAGAACTGATAGAATATGATCAAAACAGAGGCCTTTTATACACAAAATATGATTGTTAATTCACAGCTATTGCGTATGTTTTATTTATTGCAATTAGGATCAAACTTATTTAGTGGGTGAAGTCAGACAATCATTGAGGGTCGTGATTGGGCAGTTTGTTTGGCTGATTGAGCCAAGGTGGTGTGTAATTAAGTTTGTGATCAATAAATATACAAGTGGGTACATTGTGGCTGTTGGCTACGTTTTTACGTGCAAATTACAAACTATGAAAACGTGTCCACAACTGACCTATAAATTATTTTGAAATAATTTATAGGTCAGTTGTGGATTTCACGCCATTTCATGTAAAAACGCTCTGTCATGGATTCCACAATTTGGGGTCCAAGGTCTGACTGTGTTATATCCGACTTCATGTTATCACAGATCATGGTATAACAGGGGCCAACTGTACTGTTAAAAGGTTATGGATTATGATGAAAAGAATTGTAGTTTAAAGAGTTTATGCTTTATGTTAGTAAAACAGCATACATAGACTAGAAGCAGTCAATAGTTCTGTGTGTGTTCGTGCACTGACCTGCCAATATTTCTCATCCTCATTTTAGCTTCAGGTGGCATCTCTTCCTCTTCACTCTGAATAACAAACCATGATGAGAAATATCCAGCATATACCATCTCCTATGCATACGCAACAGGTTCATTTGTGATGAAATCAGAACGAGCAGATTATTTTAAACATTTCAAAACAACAAAGACGCTTCACATTTTTAAAACTTACATCTTCCTCATCATTAAACGCACTGGCTGCAGCTGCACTTAGCTTAGTCTTTGGCAATGTAACTGGTGCTTCTTTTGGTTTCTGTAACAAAATAACACATCGAAGAATTCTTACAGAAAACAAACAAATCACCAATATGACTTAGAATAGTGTTCATTACACAGTTTATCAGGTAACTGATTGCATTTACCTGTGAGCCTAACGTTATTTTTATTGGAGCAGGTGAAGCTTTGTTCTTTTTTATCCCAATTGAAAATCCTGACATTTTCTTTGGTGCTTCTTTATTCACATCACTGCTCTTTTCTTCTTCGTCGACTTCCGGTGTTTTTGCTGAAGAGTCAATATCTGTGACTATTTTATCCGAGATTTCGGGGTATTCCTCTTGTCTGATTGCTTGCCATGTATCAGCCTTCTTGTGGAATGGTTCATCCGTTGTCTCTTGATCCCATCTTCTCTTGTTGGAAGAGGACACTGTCTTTGCCGAATTGGTGGTTGGACTATCTGCTTCTGTATAGGAAAGACTGAGAGGGATAAGAAAAGTGATCAAAATATAAAGACATACCAAAACTGAAAAACACGCAGTCTGATATTGGGTATACATTAACAGCATGTAGTATAGTGAACACTGTACACGTATAGCTAGATAGACAGGCTTTTGGTCATAGAGTAAAGTGGAGCTCCATAGCCTCTACAGATTCTACGAGTTAAACATCTGTGCTTGAGTAAGTATCACTATCCGGTGATCATCATTCCAACCTAATTCTCATTTGTACAAAATGTAATAAACTGATGCCACAAAATATCTACACCACAAAGAATGTTATTATTGGGCTAATATGTCCATTAATAATTCCTCTTAACGTTTATCATGCCATTTGGACATGGCATGGCTCTCTAGCTAAATCCATCCACTGACATAATAATTAATGTAAACCAGAGTTGGCAGGGTTTTTTTACACAGAGGCTATTAGCACTGTTAATTAATGGTTATTAATGTCATGTAAAAAAAGGGTTTTTTACAGTTTAAAAAAATTCAATTTAAATAAAATGCAGCTATAAAATAGTAAAATGATAATGATACAACAACATCTACTACAGCATGACTATATATACAATAAGTAATTGAGTTAACAGACTAATCCACATTATAATAACCCAATATCCAGTCTAGTTGACCCTCACTAACTACTTAACTATATCTGGGATGTGAGTAATTACTACTTGTATATACTGCAGATAATCTACTAGTCTCAGAATAACCCTCTATCCAATGTTGACACATACATGTATTGTAATGTTAAGACTTCATTTCCCAGCTGACATATAGTGTTAAAATGTGATTTCATTTTTCCTGAGTACATATAAAGGCAGCATGAATTTATTTTGAAGCAGTGTGACATTTTCTCATGGTGACAATGATACCTACCTACATGTTGGCTTATATTATAGAAAAGTTTGAAATAATACTGTGATTATTATTTGATATCCAGCCTTTAGTCGTGTATAAAGGTTGAAGGCCACAGAATTCCATATGGGAATTATTTGTACATGTTACCATTGGAAATAAGAAATATGCAAAAAGTGTGGCCATCAGCAAGCCAACAATGCTGCCAGAATACAAGCCCACTACACAAAATGTTCAACGGATTTTCCAACTAATATTCACACTAAGGTACGCAATCGTCTAGGCAACAGCAAACCTTTTAAGCTGGTATTCTGCTATAGGACTCTCAGATGCCACGTTGAATGAATCTATTAACTGTTCAGATGGACAATATTCACTTTGTGTGCCAAAAAAAAGATAAATGTCATTTGTTTGCTACATTCCTAGTATTCATGTACAAATATTTAGTGGTTAATAAAATTAATGTACGAGAAAGACTCTATTACATAAATGTGTTGAATGACATCCATTAAAATTAGTAGAACTGGCTTATACAGTAAATGTTATAACTAGGATATAATGATATGGTATCATAACGCTAAGTGGTTAGCTGGTCTGGCCAAGTGTCCATTCACTTCCATGGTAAAGAAACTGGGATATAACGAAATTTATACAAAGAAAGCTTCCTAGGAGCAAAGTGATTTTTCAGTCCCAGCAGCATTAAATCAATATAAATCGTGCGGGTTACAATGACAGAAATTTGTGTGTAAAACTGAGTATCTATATTCAGTCAATGCGTGACATGTAACAGAATTTTTCACGTAAAATCATGAAGGAAAGTGTGGAAATAAAAGCTGGAATTAATTGTTGGTTTTCATCATCCGATCAGAGACTGGGAACACAATTGCTCCATGTCTTAATACAACGGGGTTAATTTCACCAATTTATTAGAAACTAATTTGAAAACTCGGATAAAATGATGTACCATTATAACGAAATGAATTCCAAGTCCCCTTGGATTTTGTGATCATCAATTTTTACTGTAGTTATAATGAATGAAGTTTTAAAATATTTTTACAGTTATTAACAGACTTTTTTACAATGTAATGTAAAAATGGGCTTTTTACAGTAAAAAACCCAACCCTGATGTAAATCATAAAACGATATTAGACTTTCAGATAAATTTTTTTCAAGAGATGACGCATTTCTAATATCTGCCAGCAAGCTATTCCACAAAGTGAGGGATGCAACACTAAACGCACAATTAACATATGACTTCAGCCGAGACACTGGCACCTGCAATAGTATCTGACTGGATGACCTGAGTTTTCGTGATAACTTTCTAATGGACACAGGTATTCTGGAGCCATATCATTAATAGATTTATAAGTTATCAAAAAAATCTTGAAATGGATATACTGTCTAACATGTAGCCAGCGTAGTTTTTGAAGAATTCGGGTGATATGATCATATATGTAATGCTTAAAACAGTAATCAAAAAATTCCACAAAAAATACATGACATCATAGATATAGGGAAATAATCCAAATTACAGGAGGGTTGCTAGATTTGAAGGTGGGAAAGTCAAGTGCTCTGATGTCACCTGGGCCAGGAATACACAAGAGTTCACATAAATACCAGTTAGTGTTCCAGGTTCTCTTAGCGCTTTCTTTGATGATTCCGCTTTTATCGAAACAATCAGAATCATATTGTAATAGTTTTTCTGGCTCAAACTGACATGGTTGTATGTCATTCACTGTGTAATCTTAACAAGATTAGTGCATTTTGTTCTGGAATTATTCCTGGCTAACACTTGTTTACATGCTTTTGTACGGGCTCTAAAGACTTCCGGTCAAACTGCTCGGTTCAAGTGACATCAGCATTCAGGAACTTCCGGTCTCTGTCTAGCTTCAAAATGGCGGTGCCCAAAGGCCATAAAAAAACCCAAATAAATCAGCACTTTCAACTGGATTATTTAATATGTGGGTGGTCGTTTTCACATTTTCTATGATATTTGGGAACATAGCTGTATTAGTCCTGAAAATTTGAAATGAAGGTGGACTGTTCCTTTGAGATACATTATTTAAGTTCATGGTAGAAATATCACACTATGCCACTGTCTGTATGTAAAAGAACTAAAAAGTGAATTTTTGACTGATCATTCATGTTTGTAATACATTTTCCCATGACTTCACATCCACATTTCTAGTCTAAAAGTTTTATCAATTCTATTAAGGGATCACCTAGAAGATTTAAAATTTTCATCTTTAGTATATACAATATATTGATGAAATACTACTCAAGTAATCTTAGATATGACAGTTCTTGGACACTTAACACATAATTAACCACAAAATGTTATGTTTTCGTATTAGAAAAGTAGAATCCATTTAAAAACATTTATCCAACTTCAAACTTCCCATAAATGTCCATTTTGTTCTTAATTATATATTTTTGGCACCATAAATTTTCTGAAAGTGAAGCATGGGTAACAAGAAAGAATACGGACACTTTTTTTTTAAAATAAGTTGCAAATTCGAGAAAACACCAGAGGAACTACTAATGAATATCATATACTATTTCAAGCCCCCACAACTAGAATGACACTAATCACAGTTTGGTACTTGTTCATCTTTCTGATGATAGTTTTTGGGTCTTCTGAATATACTAAAGTAAATTTGTTAATTAACAAATAATATCTTGTCTATGTATGCAATTTACTGTGTTATTCATTATTTCTTTAATCAATTTCATGTCATTGAACTCTATTCAACTTTATTGTAAAGCTGATATTTCAATTTAGGGTGGTGTCCAAAACCTGAAAGGTACATTTAATTCGCATTGCAGTATTTGGACACCAAATCATATCACATTTGAGATTATATTCAAAATGGCAGCATCTGAATAGATCTGATCCTAGTCAATATGTTTTGGCCAAAAACACACGAAAAAGGAGTAATAAGAGACTGCGAGATGGTTCTTACTACTACTGCGTAAGAGCAAGAAACATCTCTTACGCCGAACAATGGAGGAGTAATTGAAATTGTCTTATACCTTAACGGAGTGTTACAGGAAACAATTTTTAATTTCCTCGGCAAGAGGAAAGTCGTGTGTGTTGAATGTCATTGCTTTATGTGAATATGACATTGATTTGTGTGTGCCTCAATTCTGGCTGTGTCCGCAAATACCATTGGCATACTCTACTCAGTCTATTTAAGTTATTATAAAACAATTTGTTCCAAAATCAATTTGTACTAGACTAGAGCCCACCAAAAGAATAAATATAATTATTAGCTCACATAAAACTACATCCGTTAAATAGTAACATAACTATTCTAAATCTCTAGATCTAGCGAGACTATGCGAGTTACCGAGTAGACTAGATCTAGACTCAAGTCTAGATCTAGACTAGCATGCGTATCTCACTGAGATTCTCAGTCATATTTATTGACACATTAACTGTGAAATGAACTATAACTATTCATCTAAATTAAGATACCTCTATAACATATACGTGTTTAACATCATGATAAATTATCTTATAATCTAAAGTCAACCTTTTTCAGTCTCCCACATGATTTACAGATTATAACAACTCGAAATTCGCCATTCACTGAATCATAGCCAAATTGACCGAAAGCGCCGAACCTGCGATAATGTACCCGCTGATTTCCTAGTACTCTAGTTTGTGTACCAGATGGGAGTTTTTATTTAAGTTGTTGGCAACCTGGATGGAGTGAGGAAGATGCAGGTGTTCTGTACCTTGTTGCTTCCCCGAGGGATTTAACTACTCTGATAAATAGATAGATATTTATTTCGAGATGATTCTATAACAAACATATAAATTATACAGTTATGTTTAAAGGTCACGAGAAAAATATTTTCATATTTCGAAGTAAATTAATATAACCTAGCAAACAATTGTTTTATTCCCTAATACATCAAACAATTCTAACCACCAGCTATCATATTTCCATTAAAATGTTCCCTAAATCTTTAATTCCAGAAATTGTCACGAGCCATTGCTAGTGTGTACTACGCTCGCTAGAGATTATCGTGTGACGTCATCTTTGACAAACATCACGTAGTGCCATAGCTTTGATTGCGGGCGTCCTGTCCAGTCGACAGCCCTACAGACAGTATTAATTGTGAATAATTCGCTGTAGCAAGTGCAGACGTGGACCCAGAACAGCCACCTGTGCCGCCGACATTCGGGCCCGGTCCACAACAAGAGTTAGATTGGTGTGTGTGTGCCCTTTGGAAACCCCTTTTCAGCCAATTAAATAATAAATGAAGCTCGTGGCAATGTAATTTTCAGTAATTATCTTATTTTGTGGCATTGTTTTATTTTATAGCCGTTGAAAACGAATATAAAGCAATACATGAAAAGCATCCATCGATCATTGAAAACCGAGGTATAACAACATAACAAGATCACGTGACATAACATGCAAAGCCTCATCCCTATTTTCGGCCTTCGTAATAAAACATAGTTCGTACGTCGGTATGAGGAGCTGCTTGTTTCAATTTAATAATAATAGTAATTTCAAACTTCTATAGCGCCAATATCCAATGTCGATAAATACATTTAATTTATAAGACGAAGAGACCGGATCGACAGACCATATGTAGTGCATACATTTAAAATAAATGAGCTATACAAATGTGCACGTTACATATAATTAAATGTAAATAAACAAATTTTAGATATAAAATGCCCCCCCCCCTCAAAAATGAAAAAAACACCCACCCTAGAACCCAACCTGGGTAACTCATATTATAGACTACATTTAAAACGTACTTATGTAAAGACGCTTAATTTGGTTCTTAAATGCTTTTGATGAATTCACTTGTTTAAGGTAAATTGGATAATTGCTTCATAATTTGTCGCTTGACAAATAAAACAATTAGACATGAAGCACGATCTTCGTGAAACAATATAAGGATCTCGACTGTCTGGTGGTGTGGTGATGAAACGCATTATTTCGCGTAAAACATTGCTTCAAAAATAATGGCAAATATCCATATTATATTCATACATAAATACAGCTATTTGCAAGTTGAGTAGATCGTTAAATTTTAGTATACTCGACGAATTAAATAACTGTAGTATCTGTTCATTATATTTGACCTTAGCCACACTCCTAACAGCACGCTTTTGTATTATTTCGATTTTTTTATCTGACGTTTATATGTATAAATTTATAAGTCGAAATAGACGGTGGATAAACAGTTGACAAGTATATGTATGAAAGAAAAACCTCTCAGTCTATAGTGTCACAGTAATCAATCGAACCCACATGTATGGCCATCAATGTAAGATTTTCATGCTCCCACCAACCTTGACGTAGATATGACAATTGGACCAATGGCGTAATATTTCTTCCCACACATATTGTCTTTAACAAGATATATAAAACTGATTTATCTATGGTTTATTGAGTCTTAGGCAGCAGGCAAAAGCATAAAAAACTGTTCAACAGCATTGTTTTTAATAGCATACATCCATATGGAATCAATCATTCATAGGATAACAAAAATGATGTGGGTGGATGCCATTGTCAATTTTGAGTTATACGGTCAGTTTGTTTGTTTAAGTAGTTTATATAATTGCAGCAGAAGCATGATATTTGGCATAGCAATATATTTTGAGGCTTTTGTCAAATCCAAATAAGTGAACATTTGTAAATCCAAGATGGCGGCCACTTTTCTTCAAAAATGGCAACCAGTTTTGCACTTTTGGACATATTTTGCTGAGATTCTTTTGATTTGAGTGATATTGGTGTCTATTGGTATGTTTTTTGCATATTCTGAAGCCTTTTATGCTCTTTTTAGTCCTTTTAAATATATAATTATCATCTTTGAAGCTACTTTAACACAATTGTTTATACACATATATCTAGGGTACAGGGAAGGGGCAAAGTATAAAGATGTCTATTGTCCAACTATATTGCAGCAACCGACTACATCACATCCACATGCTGCAGTGCACTGCATGTTCTTCTTGAAGTAGGAACATCGGGTAATCTGGCACTTTGGCTTCCAGCTGCATGTCACCAGACATCTCAGATAGGGGGTGTCATGTCCAGACTGCTGTCAGAGACTCTGCATCCCTCTTCCAGGCCGTGGTGGCAACTAGAGATGGAACATCTATATGTTATTTGTTTGCTTGCAACCAGATCTTTGCCTGGTAGTTAATACGTATTGCATGAAGGTTCAAGGCATCTCTAGTTGGAGGCAACATGTCCAGACCCTTCTTGGCCTTACCAAACAACTGCAGTCTGAGATGGTTGATGGTTGGCTGTTACGTTGTGCTATATAAGTGACACATAAACTCTTCAACTGGTGAGATCTCTTCATCATGAAGAACTCCATTAACCAAAAATGTGTTGCTTCTGGGATGTTTTCCAGCAGGACTTCTTCCCATGACCACTGAAGGCTGAAGTAGTGTCACAGCAGTCAGTGCATGGAAGCTGAATAGGGTGTCCCTCACAGGATGTGTAAGTCGCTGAGATATATCATGTACTAGGTAAGATTTCGGCTTCTTGGCTGTCCCAGCGATTATTCACACTTCAACTACAGATATAAAGTGCACCAGAAGCTGCAGGACATATTTGTCTCTACAGATGACTAGTACTCTTTCATATCCTCTGCCAGCTGTTTCACACTTATGCAGGATTAACCCCGTGTCCGTTTCTTCTTGGTTTTATGAAAGCTTGGTTTTATCTATTCTCGTTGTAGCATTGATTAATCCGCCCCCCCCCCCATCACCATCTCATATCACTCTTGTTGGTATTTGCCTTTATTAATGATGACATCCGATAAGAACCAGGCCCGATCAGCCGTGTTTTCATCCAAGTCAATGAAGGTGCTCCACATCTTGTGGGAGCGGGACATATGGTCTTTCAATAAACTTGCGAATTGGCATATGTTTGCCCACTTTCTTTGATCGTACCAATCCTTTGATCGAGTCCTTCTCTATATAGCGATCTAACACAACATCAACCCTGGTTGTTTGTTCTCCAAAGTAAAGTGCTGCAATTTGCATGAACACACCAGCTAGGTTGTCAAAAGTCTAGCATCCATGGGGCTTTCCAAGGGACTGGGATCAGTGCATGGCCATCAATCAGCACACGGGATTTTATGTCAGCATCTGGATTATCAGAATGAGTGTGAAGTCCTGCCACCAAGATGCTGATCAAATCTGCCTTCGAGGTTGTGTTCATCTCTCCTCCGGGCTTTACTAATGTATGTAGGAATTAAGATAGCTCATGCATAAGCACATTCACCAGTTCTGCTGTTCGACCTGTGACAACAACATTGAGCAGACGATGCAGTAGCTTCCTGTCAGCTTTTGATTTGTTTTCTACATTATGTGTAGTAGACACTAGCTTTGTACAAGCCTTTGATTGGTGTTTCTTTACTTCATCATAGAACCCTATGATTCCCTCTGCTATTCGTTCCTTCACATTGGTAATGACAGCCGGCATATCTCTCTCTTCTGCAGTTAAGTGATCACTGACCACCTCACGTGGTGCAGTGTCCTTTGTTGCCAGCGACACCAGAGGTTCGTCCATACTCTCTGAGTAGGTGTCTCCATTCTCTTCTGCTGATTTCATGTGTAACCTAGACACACCAAATCCTCTAAGTTGCGTAGCAGGCTTCTTCACATCATCAGAAGGAAGACTGTCAGAACGACAGAAAACGGTCTCCTTATCGTCATCTTCTAGATTAAAGAGTGATCTGGTTTCTTGTAAATGCGCGATCATTGTTACCGTGTAACATAAATCTTGTCACTGGCATGGTCATTTCTTGTGATGCCGATGATGCCAATATGCATCTTGCATGTCCTGTTGATCCATTCAGTTGCCTGATCAGCAGGGACTTGGTTGAATCGTCTTTTGGTGTTCTTCACTACAATGTTTCCATCAAGAAACTCTGCATGGACTTCTGGTGTTGTCTTCTCGAGGAGTTTCGTGACTGCAAGGTAAACTAACCCCCATCGTGCATAGTTTGTGGGGTCATATATTTCGAGCCATAGCAGCATCTCAGTGAATGGTCCTAGATGTAGAATCCACTTGCCATTCCTCTCAGCTTTGATGAAGTCCAGCAGGATCTCAACCATGCTCATATAAGCTGATTACAAGTTTGGATTATCAGAGTGCGCTTGGTCAAACTCCTCCATGAGGTACTCTACCTCCTTAGTACGAAGTGCATCTGACAGCTGGTCTATTGCAGTGCAGAGTTTTGCTGTATGGTCAGCGTTATTGTGATTCTTAAACACCTGACCCACACTTTGGGCGAACTCTTCAACTGCCACATTATGTTCATGGCCATGTTCAGCCAGCCATGACTTGAACATTGGCCACTTAAGACGCCAGAGAGCTTCCTATGTAAGTTGGTGTCCTCTGACAGCACGGTAGTAGGCCTTGCCATCCAGCAGAGTCTGAGTGGTGTTGGCTGCATATACAGCAGATGTGAAGTCCTCCCATGAGAAAGATGACACTTTCAAACTTGTGATTTGCCCACATTAATTCCTCGCCCCTGCTGTACAGTGGTTGATCAACAATAATTATTGTGTGTTTCTGGCCCATGTTGTGTGAAATGGACATAAAACGACTGATCACTGTGGTGAGTGCATCATTGTCATCTGCTGGTGCCTGGAGAATGGGCAGCATCCATGCAGTTGTTACAGGGGGGGGGTAATGATACTAGTGGCTTCATCCATGGCTCACCGGGAAGGAGCAGGATGTGTGTCGGTGATTTGTGGCCTGATCTACATGTACCCGTACACATAATGAGCGTCATCTTCAGGATTGTGTTTAAAATGGCTAAAACTAAAGTAATAGTATACTGGAGAGGACTTGGGATATCATAAATGACTTCAGCATGCTTGAAAACATACAAATAGACACCAAGATGACTCAAATGGAATGATTATATCCAAAGTTATGTAATGCCATTTGGAGAAAAAAAAAGTGGTCATCACCTTAGACAAGGTGGCCCCCATTTTGGATTTTCAAATATTTACCTATTTGGATTTGATGAATACTTCAAAACATGTTTTGTGCCTATTCTCATGCTTCTGCTACAATTATAAACTACTTAGACAAATATAGTCGTGAAAACGCCATTTTTTGCCTTGGTGACCTTTATGACCTTGAAAATGACATTGAAATCTAAAATTGACAATGACATCCACGCACATCTTTTTTTTTGTCATCCTATAAATGATTGATTCCACATGGGTATCTGCTATTAATAAAAGATGTCGTTAAAACATTTTCTAGTGGACTTTCTAGTCTACCCGTGACACGTGGACACAAGCATAGCTCATCATATTTGTCACACTGTATATTTTCTGTTTGTATGTACTGAACGTATTACGCTTGTTATTGAATAACGTATTGTATCGTATAGGCACACAACCAAAAATATGATTGGCTCAAATGGATTAACAAACGACAAGTGTAATAAGCCATACTGTTATACGAAGATTATAAGATAAGATCAAACACAATGCTTTATTGAAAGACTATCTTTGTCTAATAAGGTGAAGTACTATTCCGTTATTTGTATGCTAAACGGTCAATAAATATATACTATATCTAAAATGTAATAATTAACAACTCAGAAATAAATTAGTATATTACGAATTTTTCTGATGTCTTGCTCTCAGTGAAATTGTCAACATCTATTTGTTTGTATATTATATTATATTTATATGGAAGGGAAATTATATTATATAAACTATTATAATAATCAAGAATTGGAACTTAATTGGCAAAACAATTAAAGTAACTATATTCGATAGCGCAATCATCCGACCCCGTAAATAAAGTTTACTTTAAGACTTTTGACAACATAAATACCTGATCTCATGAATATTTAAAAAAAACTAAACATGAAGGAACAATTAAAAAACAAGTACAATTATTCAGTCGGAATATAAATTTTGCCAAAATAAGAAATTAAACGACTAAACGTACTTTGATCTTGCAACAACAAAAAATACAAATGTTGACTAGAATATATAACTTTATTTATATTGGCAGGACAAAATTAACAAATATAAAATAAATATTTTCTAAACTACCTCGAAAGGGTGACCTTTTGCTGATACCTTTACATCAGTTTTTTAAACATAATGTGCTGGCGAAAACGGATATTCGGTGTATTTCAAGTTTTCCGTAAAATCTTTATATAAATGAAGGTCTCAAGGAAGACATGTATCCTTCTGGCAGTAATTCACGAGTGGAACATTTAGATAAATTGAATTACGTGCGAACCTTCCCCAGGCAACACACGCCCCCCACACACAATAATATATATATATATATATATATATATATATATATATATATATATATATATATATATTCCCATTGTTGTGGTAATATAAACCGATATAATTATCATCATCGTATCATAAAAGATTCATTTAATTAATGTAAGTAATATCGTTATAATCATCGTGACATAAATTTTGATAATGCAAATCATCGTCATGTCGCCTTAAAACGTGTGAGTGTCACGTGACACCGAATTCGTTTCTCCCGCCATTTAAATTACTACATTTCTTTGAAAGGTTTCTCTCCACACTCACTCTTCATCTTCGCTGTTCTCTACAATACCTTATATATTAGAGTTGCATTTCTATTTATATAAACCAGTAACTGTGGCTCCATCCTTCCTCTTCTGGCCACTGGGTGAGGTTTTATTTCAGACTTTGTTTATATTGAGAAGAAATTCTGAAAATTCGGCTCTCCGGATACGAACAACGATCAGCGAATTAACCACAACACTGGACTGTGTTGTGTCTTCCATCGGTGAGATAGCACCGAACTCGTCGACATCGAAGATAGCGTTATCGAAAAAGTATACTCCACAATTTTGAAACCACAAATGATCTTTGCTGGTTTTCTCGTTCGCATCAACGCAGTCCCGTAGATGTTGACAACGTTGTAAAGGATTATCATTTGACCGTGATGCATAATACATCGTATACGCGTTCTTTGATTAATTGAAACAGATATTATACGGCAGGGGTAGCGTAATCGATACATAATGTTACCGACCTTAATGTGCCTATTACCACAAGCAAGGTTTTGAGGCTCTACTGGCCGGAGCAGTACACACTAGAAATATAATCTCTATATATTCGTCTGGTCAGTTTACCAACTTGACCAACATATTTTCGAAAGAGAGCACCTATCCTGGATGGTGGCATTCACCTAGCTCTAACTCCTCTGCGTTTTAGATTTTGGTCCGTTTCTACTTCTTTGTCACAATATATATATATATATATATATATATATATATATATATATCCTTCTTTGATTTAAAGATGTTACCTTTGCTCCGTTGAAGTCAACGATTTAAATTGGCTGCATTGCGTTGCTGGATGCTCAGGATATCGAGTAAATCTATTTGACTTCATGAACCGTTGTTGAGCCTCCATGGCAAATCCCACTTCATATGTCTGGGAACTTACATCAGAACGAGTTAAGCTACATATGGGAAGGACTCCCAATTCTTTGTCAACAGTGATCAGTGGTATGGCATCTGTGACCAATTTCAAGGAATCTGGGAGGTATACCGGCGGAGTGAGGGGGGTTTTATCCCAGGCAGGTTCAACCAAGCAGGACGGATCTCAGAGGAGGAACCAGACGAAACCCCGCAACTGGTCCTCCAGGTTGGGCGTTGGGCGTGTAGCTAACAACCCCACGCCGTAAAAACAAACCTGTTACAGAAACTACTACTACAATTACAACTACCACAAGGCACCCCATAGCGGACTTGAACCAGAACATTTGCGTGGGATGAGGCTCAAGCCGAGACAAAGGACAGGATCATCTGGAGGAACGTTGTTGTTGTAGCCTTATGTCCCACTTGGGGACGAAGAGGATAAGATGAAGAAGGGATAGCAATTCTTTGGTGGTCAGTACCTTTTTAGAATGATTTTAATAACATTGACTTTTATTGGCATTATTATCTATTATGTTACTAATATCTTCCAAGTTATACGTTGCGGGTAAAGCGTCGTAATAAGTTTGTGTTTACTAGGATCACTGAACTACCCACCACGTGGCTAGTTAATTATACAGCAGAATATGCACGCATGCTCAGTGTTGGCACGCAGGAAATGGTCACGTTACACAGATAACCGAGTAAAACTACAAACCACACACACACACACACACATATTGATAACATCAGTACACTGTTGAATATCCATGAGGATGTCTTATATGGTACCCGATTGCTGTTCAGGATCTGAATAACTGCATGCGCCTAATTAAAATATGCAAGTGTAGTAATGTCTTTATCACTTTAAAAATCATAGTTTTGATAAGATTAAAACATAAAATGACTAAAATTAATTTCATTTATAGTTTAAACGAGGAATTATATATTTAAGAATAGGATAAAAAGTTACAAAGAACGCCAGCTAGTCCTCATGGATGATATAAAATATAATACGTATCTTGAGCCAGAATATGAAGACAAAAATAGTAATCATCGCAGGAAACACTATAAGTTTTATTTCCCGTTATGATTATTTACTGAACAAGTTAATACCGTCCAAGTTTAGTATATTTATTTGCGGCACCAAGCTTAAAGGAGGAATTTACTCTGAGATAATATGATTTAGGATAATGTAACCAAATCCTGACCACTTTTTTTCTTCAAATAGTTCGCAAAAGGCCCAACTCGTTATTAAAAATAGATAAATTCAAGTTTCTACCTAAGAAAAAATTAAGTTAATCTAAAGATGGCACCCAACCGTAGGGACCTACCACCGTAAATACTCATTATTGACCTAAGATATTTAAATTTTACTAAGTGTTAAAATGGAAAATTTATAAGACTCCAAAATTGAGATAAAACCTTTTTATTTCAAAGTCTAGAGACTGGAGACCAAGCTCTTCGAAAAAAGCAGAGATCAGATATTTACAAACCTCCGTTGCACCCCCATAAGTACACTGGATGGTTTGTGTACCTGGGTATATTTCGATTCAATTTGCCAAGACGGCTTCGTGACTTTGCAAACGATACTATGATCTGATTTCACCTGTAAATAATAAAAAATTGAATCTGCACGAAAACAAAATGATTGCTCTCCAAAGATAGGTTCGTTTGAACCATTGAACCTTGGTGCTGGTGTAGAGGAATGAGGTTTCTCACGATAAAATGATCAAGCCATGTACATTTAATTCAATGAACAAACTACTAAAGAATATATAAAAAACACAATACATACGTTATAAAAGTACAAACATGATATCTAACAAAATCTCTTAACAAAATCTATTAAAGACTTAAGAAACATTACACTTTTGGATCTCACTACTATCACATACATTAAAAAGATAAACTTTGCTTGTACATTTCTGTATTTCTGGCGTCACAGATGGCCAATGTTGGTGTAATTGACTGCAGAAACATTTGATAGAATTCTAGGACCGCCACCCGTACGTAAAAGCGAAATTTCGGACGGCAGCAATTCTACGATCTCATTCGAGGGTTCCTTCGCGCACAGAAGATGGACAACTGGATGTGTTTTGCTGCTACGTCTATAGCAGAGTTTATTTCAACTATACAATATGTCTATCAGGTAGCACGTGTCAGTTTCGAACTGCGAAAGGCATTGCTTCCTTGAGTCACTGCTTCCTCGAGTCACTGCTTCATTCACTGTTTTAGTCACTCCTTCCTCGAGCCACTGCTTCATTCAGTCACTGCCTCGTCAAGTCACGACTTCAATGAGTCACTTTTTCCTCGACTCACTGCTTCATTGGGTCACTACTTCCTCGAATCACTGCTTCTTGAGTCACTGCTTCGTTGAATCACTGCTTCATTGAGTTACTGCTTCACTGAGTCACTCCTTTAGTCACCCCTTCATTGAGTCACTGCTTCATTGATTCACTGCTTCCTCGAGTCACTGTTTCCTCGAGTCACTGCTTTAGTCACTTCTTACTTGAGTCCATTGTTACCGGACCAGAGACCCAGTGTGATACTAGCGGCCAGGTATCAGTTAGCTGATCGTATCAGTACTTAATAGATAACACTAAAGATAATTTGTTTTTCAATCAATGTCAAATTTATTAGTTACTTCTAAATAATACGATGCCTGCCGCTTGCTGTATCACGCTGCGTGTGTTTCCGGGAACTGTGTGAAGCCTATCTATCAACGGTTCGCTGAACACAAACGGCTTGGTAATAGCCGAGGTTTACAGTGAACCGGGAAAATCGGTATACTTTATAATTTGTGCATACAAGAACACGAAGGGATAATTTTCAGACAATAAAGCTCTTTAAAGGGGTATTTTCTGAACGTGTTAATTGTGCTATGCAAAATACTATATACTTAGTGGCACGATTGAGAAAAGTTTACATGTGAAACATTTGGGTAAAAAGGTGTTATTTACAGCTAAACTTATCCCGTGTCCTAATTCAAAACACAACGTGATGACGCAGGATGCGTTTTGTTTAACTGATAGTACCAGAAGAGGTAGTAGTACCTAGTACCTAACTACTATTAACTGACGCCGTCGTCAGTTCATTGAGATAAATCTGACAACTTGGTACATGGTTCTTGTTACACAAGTACAAACGAACCATCTAAGGCACTTCACTATATCTTTTAGTAGTCATTTCAGTAGTACACGAGATTATTTGGACAAACTGTACTGTAATATTGGTAAATACACGTTTGTTCCGAAAAATACATGTTTGGCTGACTCCTGTTTACATTGTTATAACTGTGTAAACCAAAGAACTTGTACTAAGTGACGTCAGATTTCAGGGGGCACTCAGTCTTTCTCTAGCTTCAGCACACATGAACTAGATTATTTAATATGTGATTGATTGTGTCCATATTTTGACAGCATTTATAATTTGTCTCAGCATATTTGTATTAGATCTAATTTTGAAATGAGAGTGAGATGTTCCTTTAAGCTATATATCCTCCATTCTTATATACGTTTATGTTTCAGGAATGTAAATTTGACAACTAAAGTTAATATTTTGCCTGTTTTAATAAAACGCTTACAAAATAGCCATTGACAGGTGCAGCCGATGATGCTGTCAAAATGTCCCAGGAAGACGACATAGTTGATGTGATAAATATTATTTATGAATTAGAAAGCGTTGGCCAAAGTGTAAATATATTCTGCAAAATCGTATAAACTATTTGAAGCATTTGATTTGTTTTCCCGTTCATTTATTTGAACTGGAGTAAATTTTCAAAACCACCTTTTCTCGTTGATTTCTTTTCTCGGAGTCCCTCTTTCTATTGCTTTTATTTCTGTCAGTATGTGAGAGGAGCAGGACTACCCGGACAACTTGTAATTGGCTGTTTATTTTCACTGTGTGTTATCTGTTGGAGTCTTACGGAAACAGAAACTGTCATCAAGTTACTGAAGAATGTACGCCTGCGTTAAGTTCTACAATAATTGGAATTTTACCTGTTGGCTAGATTTGACAATAATGTCTATAGGTGTCCAGGTGTGAAACTAGCTTCAAAATGCTGATTATAAATGGATATTATTGTTTTGTGGCAGTAATGTTGTATCTGATGGCGAGTTACTTAAACAAAGACAGATCTGGATGCCACCGACCGACTAGGGATGACTGTCTTCATCTGGATGAAGTTGGTGCGTAAAATTGGAAACCTCGACATCAGGTTGTTGTTTTAGATTGAGCTCAAGTTTGGCTATATCGGTAAGAATCTGCTGTTTAGCTGGCTCTATATGACATATTTGCATTCCCGTTTTATCGATTCTTCTTCATGATGTACGTTTTGAAGTGAATTGGTGGACATAGGTATATAGCTTATGTTATACTTCAGCCACTTGTTGTATGCATCTACGTACTGGATTCTAAACACATTTATTTTGGTGGCAATACTTCTATTTATTGTGTCCCAGTGGCAATAATTGATTGATGAACAATATGAGGAGAAACATCGATTCCATTTCTACGAAATCATAAACATATCCAACAGACTCACCTTCCCGGAATCGTGACTTCGAGGTTGTGTGGATCGGAAGGAACATGATCAATATGGCGACAGTCTTCCCAAGTCCTATCCCGACCATCCATCAAACAAGCTCATACATCAATCAGCTCAGACTCGTGCTAAACGAGGTATAACTTATTTTCTAATCCGTCTTTGATATCCGTATACTGGTCTAAAGGAACTAAATGTTTAGCCATATATTTATTGTTAAAGGAATGGCAAGTAAAATAATAATAATAATAATAATAATAATAATAATAATAATAATAATATAATGTCTATGGAAGGAATGAAAATGTATTTGTAATATAGAAAAAAAAGGATATAAATCGTTCTTTACTTACAAGAAGAGCCGATTAAGCCTTAAGTGCTACGTTATTTTGACTAAACCCACAACACATTTCGGGTCTGTTCTCTACAAGTCAACAGTGAGATGAAGTATTTATAATTATATAGATATATATTTAGCAGGTTTTATTCATTCTTAAAATAATTGTTTATTTTTAAATATATTTTTTACTGATTACCTCATATCTTATTGGTGCGGTATGTTTTATTATATAATAATTTTATATTCACCATCAAAACAATCCTATTGATCAGACAACTCTTTTGTACATATTTTATATACAGTGCTTCTTAATTGTACCATTTATCTTATATTTTATAATGTTCCAGATTTTATTATTAGAGAAATCAAATTTGTATCAAAACTAACGTGGTGTACATTAATCTGTAAAATCTGGAAAACTGTTTTTGTAGAGGATTGACAAATTGCTGTGAACCATTGAATATATCGCAATATTTCCTAAATAAGAGCCGCCCTTCTTGCAAGCAGATGCAGGGTTTAGCAGAAAAACATTGAACTGGGAATCAAATGGTGTTATGTGTTACGGGTGGTAGAAGTTGTCTACGCAATATTTTTAACACTAACACTATCTTTAACACTAACGGGTAAGCGAAACCATCAGCATTGGCTATCAAAAGAAGTTTGTGGCGATATAAATATATGCAGACTGATATATTAGACGAGGTGTTCGTGAAAATAGTCCACTACAATATATATAAAATACAGTTAAACACATAACATAGACATGATAAACGTTTATTAATTATTATAATATACAGCCATAAAAACTATGCATTGACCTGAGAAATGGTTGGGAGGGGGGGGGGGTATATGGTGGGAGAGGAACTTATTCTATTTATTCCTTCAGACGCCTAGAATGATAACAATGATAACAGTGATGCACGAGGTTTTGGATTCTACATTTGTGTCTCGTCAAACCAAAAATGGATGCCGCCAACTTTAAACCGATCATTTGTCCTTAATCTCCATATTATAATGAGATGCATATCCTATGCTAACCGAGTCAAGGAATCGCCATTCGCGCCTATTGAAATGCGCATGCCCAAAGCGCTTGTAGAAGTTAGTGGCAATTTTTGTTCCGTATTCTATTAATTTTAAAGCTCAAATTATAAATGAACGTCATTTAAATGAAGTTTAAAGGGATTGTAACTCTTCTCATATCTCTTTACTTTGTTATCGTTAATCCTGTGACTTTGAAGAGATGACCTCCAATATTGGAAATGAATCCTGATCTCAGGATTTCACTTAGTAGTTATCACAACATTGTTGTTTTCTTCTACAATTGATGCTGTTTTCAATTGTTGTTTTCTTCTTCATAATATAGAAACCTCTTTCACATGATACAATAGTTGGCAACATAAACAGCAACGTAAGTGCAAATTGTCCGAATTGTTTGAAATTGTCCATTTCAGAAGAAAAAAAGAGACTTTGATGGATCCATCTCTCTTTCAGTAACTTCAACTCTGCCGAGTAACGATAATTACTGAATTACTCTTTCAGTTCCTGGGTACTAAATAGATTTGGTTGTATATTTCTAAATATGCCATAAGATTAAAATGTTTAACTTTAGCTGACATCCGCGAGCACACGTTTTCAACAACGAAATCCATTGCCGAAAATCGATTTAAGATAGCCCGACAGAGTTTAATATATCTAATTGATGAAGTTTTTAAAATCTTTTCTCTCCCAGGTGCCGTAATTACGTCATGTTCAACCATCTGTTGGAAATCCAAATTTTCCTGAACTAAACAGACATTGTCTTTCAGGAGAACTTCCTGTTAATGAAGACTCTGATTCTAGATTAAAGGTTCTACGAACGGCTGCATGGAGGAATAGATTTGAATGTAAGTCGTATAATCCGTTAAATTATAACGATGCCTTTAGTTTTGGAAGAATGTTAAATTCTACGTTAAGGAAGTTAAAATACTTGGGAACAACTTGTGATGTACAACAATACAAAATCATTGGTTCAAGAGGTCATATGTGGTGTGCCGCAGGGTTCAGTAGTTGGTCCTTTACTATTAATAATCTAAACGAATGATTTGTCAAATGTCCTGCGGTTCACCACCAGAAGTGTCCACTTCGCTGATAACACAACCAATCATTACAGCTCACGGAATCTATTATATGTAATAGAAAATATTACTGCTGATCTTAAGTATTTGACAGAGTGTTTTAAATCAAATAAATTATCCTAAATGTCTCAAAAAACTAACTACAATATTTTAACAAAAAAATGATAAAGTCTAAAAACGAAATATTCACTTGAAACTCAACGAAATATCTAGGACTTATAATAGATGAAAATCCATATTGACCATACAAAAAATTAAATATCCTGTAGTTTATAAAAATTTATATATGCTAAAAATTTCTAAAAATGTTCTGGGGAAAATATCATCTTCATACTCTCTCTATCACTCTTTAGTTCATCCGTTTATCTCCTACGATTTATTGCTCTGAGGATCTGCTTCAAAATAATTGACAAAAATTGAAATAATGCAAAAGGAAGCTATTCCTTCAAAATTTCTTTCCAAATACAATGAATCAACTATACCACCAGACAAACAGCTGAAGATATTACCCTTAAAACACCTATATGAACAACAGTTAGGTAAACTTATGTACATACACTCCAAACACATTCTAAAACTTCATATCCAAAAACCTCTTCACGCCTAATAATGTGATACGCACTCATAGCACAAGACATGCCTATGACCCTATGACCCTCATTTTCAGCACTTCACCCCGTCTAAAACGATGTCAAGTTTCATGCATAAAACACCAGAATTTTGGTAACTATCTCCACAAATAAACGACTCAATTGTTAAAAACATATTTAACTCCAGAATCAAAAATAATAATATTTCAAGTATTTTATGTTAGAAAACTAAACATATTTTCATTGTTTTTGTGCGAATATCTTTGCCGTGAGTGTCAAAGTGTGTTGTATCAAAACTTGGATGTATGTGTGTAAGTCTGAATACACATATATGTTTATATGCAATTATTGTTTCTTTATCAGGTAGTAAGTAGCCTTACAATCCTTGCAAAATTCACTGTATTGTTATTATTGCATATATGTAATATAAAATGGTCTACATGTTTCAGACCCTGTGTGCATGTCCTCAACTGCACAGTTATCATTGTAATAAATACCTATCTAGAAATGAATGAGATAATAATATTTCTGCGCATGTGCAATCAATTTCAAACTGACCAAAGAGTCCACGGGAGAATTTAGTTTCAGAAACCCATGTTGGATGGCACAAGTTTATTGGATTGTTATTTTTACATACATGTAACACACAAATGAGCTTTTGTACGTATCCTCAACTGCACAGTTCTTGGCCCAGTGATCTACGCTGGGTCTAACACGAATACTCCTCAATCCACCCTATGTGTTTCGTCCATTGACCTAAAAGAAAACCAGATCGAGCAGTCAGTGGGGTTTGAATGGGCCGCCATGACCAAACAGCGCTTACTTCCGGTAGAGGCAAAAAGCAAAGTTGAAACAATTACGCTTCCGGTTTTGAACCTATGAATACAGACATTTATTGTGATGCGTGCATTATAATTTTGTGTGTGCAGACAATCTGTATTATTCCTGTCCTATTATATGTCATGAAATATGTAAATGTCGTTTTATGTAAGTCCTTAGATCTAGTTTAGTTGGCATCAAACGTCAGCGATACCTTATGTAGTTTCTGAACGCAGGTCTACGTGACCTGTATGTCCATGTCGTTGTCTTCTGATATTCTTCTAAGTTTAGCACGACTGCATGTGGTTATTATCTACGAGTCGTGATCAAAACTGATTTGTTGATCAGCCCAGAATTTATCTAATCTACGCCCAAAGGACTTAATACTTGGGGCTTTTACAACATATTCTGGAAGACTGTTCCATGTATCAGCCATACGCAACCTAAACTGAGGTTGTTTTATTTTTATTTTTATTTGTTCCTTCTATAATTTATTCTGGTGCCTTCTTGTGTTGTTGTCGTTTACTGCATGGCAGCTGCATTTCTGCATCCTGATCATATCTTCTATTCAGCATCTTATACACTTCTATCATATCCCCTCCGATTCGTCTGTACACCAATGTTGGAAGTGCTAATTTCTTTAACCTCTCTTTGTAACTTAGCTCCTTCAACCCAGATAACATCTTTGTAGCCCTCATTTGGACTTTTTTATGTTTATAATGTCCTTCTTCCTGAACGGAGACCAGACATATTGTGCATATTCCAGATGTGGGCGGACAATAGTCTTAAATAGATATCTAAAGCTTTGGATGTCCAGGTAACTGAAGGATCTTCTAATTAATCGCATGGTCTTATTTGGTTTCTTAACCTTCTCCAGTATGTGGTGTTCAAAAGTTAGTCTCTCGTCGAAGGTGACTCCTAGATTCTCTCTTGGCTGACTTTCTGCAAGGTGACCCTTTTGCTCTCTTCACCTTCTTGAGTGTCCAGATGATATTGTCTGTCTGGGGGTATTTTCTGTCTGCTTCTGATCGTCATCATTTTACACTTCTGAGGGTGTAACCTCAGAGGCCACTTGGTTTCCCATTCCTCCAGTGAGTTGAGGTCCTGATCATTTGTGAAGCAACCTCCCGGAATATTTTTGTGTCGTCTGCAAACAGATATATGTTGGATTTAACGCTGTACAGGAGATCATTGATAAACAGAACAAACAGGACCGGTCCCAATACGCTTCAATGTGGGATACCGCTCAGCACCTCTACCCATCTTGAGAATGAACCATTCACTAACACTCATTGTTTTCTGTGTTTGTCAGGAAGATCTTTATCCATTCCAGTACCTTCTCCTTTATCCCATATTTGAATATTTTGGCTAGAAGCCTTCGATGTGGAACAGTGTCAAATACCTTTTTAAAATCCATGTAGATTACATCTATACATCCACCTTCGTCTAGAATGTCAGTCCATTCAACAATTACTCTTATGCAGGCGGGATTTACATCAAGAGAGAGACTAGCCACTCTCCCCACCAAGTCTTCTTCTTTACGCTACTGTATGAGGGAACTTTGAAACTGGAAGCAGTCTAGCTTCAAATGCAAGGGTGTTTGTTTTGTCCTATTCTACAGATTATAGGATAACAACAAGTAGAAATCAGGGTTCTTAAACATCATGATTTGTTTGTAATCGGCTTTGGTTTTGGATTTAAATCGGATTTTGCAAAATATTTAAATCAATTGTTTTCACACTCCTTAATATCATCCAAAATACTTATAAATATTTGTGTTGTGCAGTTGCAAAATATTATGTAGTCATATTAAATATAAGGATGCAAATCCAGTACAGGCCCAATTTTGCAAAAAACTAATTTACAATATTTCAAAATCACAATATGTCATTATTGTGTATTAAATCACAGCCAAATTGTAAAGAAAATAGAGTTATTTAAATCATATATCACTTGATTTAAATAATGATTTTTCAAATGTAATTCTTCCAGAGCAAAAATAAGTGCACTAAGCTTAGATCTAAATAATATTCCAACAGTATTTATTACAAAAATATTCCATACGTGATTTCTTTCACAATCATCACGCTCCTCTATTATTTTATACACAACTACTTGCTTAAATACCAATCCCAACGCTGGGCATTTCCCTCCACAGTCCACTATCAGTATACTGGTCATTGTAATACTTCACTAAATATGCATATTATTTATGTGTGACAGTTGAAATAAATACCTACCTAGAATTGAATGAGGAAGATATTTCCAAACTTATCAAAGAGTGCGCAGGAGAATTTAGTTTCAGAAACCCACGTTGGATCGCTCGAGTAGTTGGTACACAGGTAAGTCTATGACAGTTATGGCATTTTTAGTGCCTCGTGTGATAGTCTGGATGCCGCCGAGAGCAACCATTAATTTTTGTTAGATGCTCCCAAAATGATGTTGTATCCCAGGTTGCATTGGATGTCGGGTTTGAACACGGAAAATAAAGCACAGAAATCTACCTCAGGCACGTGCTCATCCACAGAGACGACATTAGATGTAGTCCAGTCTGGCACACAGTTACCTGTACACGATACAAACCTACTTGCAAATGATAACAATCAATAAGATAAAGTGAAATATTTTTATTATTAGATCATCTTCTTTTTTAGATATCGTCTTTCGGATATCATTTATTAAATATCACGGATTCTGATAGCAATAATATTAATGACTTGCATTACATCTTAGATTGTTAGCAAAACAAGATAACAAATATATAGGATCAGGGCCACTTTGATGTTTAGTGTCCCCATAACCTGATAACAAACCATTACGGAGATATCGACGAGGTGATCAGGTCAGTCAACGAATACTGAGGTCAAATTAGGATTAGGAACTCTGGGGTCGAAGTACAGCACATTTTGTTAATTATTTTAATAAACCAGAAGACAGTTCTCTTTCACATGGCAGTTTCATCTCTGTAGATAATTCCAACGAGATGCACAATTTTATTTGACGTTTGCAAAATATTGTTTATTGGACATTTGCAATAAAAGGTATTTTGATTCATGATAGCACATACTTTTGCTGAAACAGCGTGGAATACGTGACTGCAAAAACGTTGTATTCGACAAGGTTGCCTCCATCATTACACAAATAGTTGATAAATCATTACCTCTTGATGTTTTCATAAGATCCACAAAACCCTCCCTTGTAAAAACCATTGTAAATATTCCAGTTGTAATGTTCTAGACAATTTCAACCTTTTAATCTTAAATTATAGAAAGAGTTGTTTCAGTTTAAACAAATATTGATTGAATTATAACCATAATGAATCAAGAAAGCGTGGATATAAAAGTGGTTACAGCGCCGAAGTTTACTTGGTTCAAGCAAAACATTGTACTATGGTGCCAACTGATTAAGGTAAGCCAGTATAGAGACTACTTATTCTTCTTAACCTGTCTGATGCGTTTGATACAGTTTACCAGAATTCCCCTTTTTACTGGGTTCAAGGACACGTTCGGTTAATTAGGTAAAGGTACTTGAATGCTTTCAATTCTATTTGGAACAATGCTCCCAGAGAGTGTCTGTTTAACGTATTTTATTCTGGTTTTCTGTAATTGTTATCTGGTGAACCACAGAGTTGAGTTCTTGGTCCTTTGGTTTTAACAAAGTACACACGCCTTTTTGAGATCATTGAACAGCGATATGGCAATAAATTGTACTTGGATGCTGATTACTAACACACACACACACACACACACACACACACACACACACACACACACACACACACACACACACACACACACACACACACACACACACACACACACACACACACACACACACAATATATATAAGGAAGCTATATCTAATCTAATTTATTATATCTAATTATTTTTGGTTGTGTCTTGTGTATTGAATAGTTTTCCGATCAAATTAGAACAGACCATTATATCAGTGGTCTAAAACATCCAACATAAAATGAAGAAATACGATTATTCTAATATGGAGATGATGAGAAGTATTTTAATTGATCTATCATAGTATGTAATATGTGTGTAAGTTAGGAGCATCTGTCAGATAGGTCGTCAATGAGATCTGGATTTATGAAAACTAAAATAGTAAAGGTGTCAGCTTAGTACCTGATTAACTAAAACACAGGAGAGCTTTAATATTGTCGCCATTTATATAAATGTATGGACTGTACCTCAGGAATGCCAACCACGTTGTCTACAACACGGTTAATAGAAGACCAATATTTACGAACAGAAAAGACCTTCTCAACACCAAGAATCTTTGTCTGGCCTCAAAATGAGGTAAGACACATTAAATAAATAAATTAATTTTTTTCTCAATGAAGACCGACCCACTTTTGAGGACAGACCAATCAGTATTTTTAGGCTTCATATTTGTAAATTTACTTTCGCGGTGTTATCGTTGAGCGGCAGCACTGGAGTAATATTGTAAGAAGGGGTCTGATCGTATAGATCTACTAATAACGTTAGTTCGGTTTAAGGATGATCGTATATTTTGTTGACTGGAGTTAGAGGTTTATCGTTAGCTATAGAAATATAAAACATCGATGATAGTCAGTAAAGATGCAGAAACTCTTAAAATGGCGAAATATAAATTGTGAAAATATAAAATAAAAGCCTAATAACCGTATATACTTGTGTATAAGATGAGGTTTTAATCCTTGAAATTATGCATTTTCACCTACTCGTCTTATACACGAGTCGGCCGAAAAGAACAGTCAGATCTGGTGAGCGATAATAGGCACAATTTGTTTTTATGTTTCAGTTAGATCTAATGGTGTTTCTACTAAGCAGTTCAATTTAATTCCCAATTATTAGCAACATTTTTGTATTTTAATTTGTTTCATTCGATATTTTAATAACATAAAGCTGTGAGTACCAGCAATAATTAACAATTTTAGCTTGATTACCTGTCTTCGTAGTTATTAATTTATATAGATATCGCTGATGTCTTTGGCTGTGAAATCTGTTTTACATACACCTATCCCTACCACTAGTTCTAAGTTCTTGATAATTTCAACATGCCAGGTCAAAATGAAATGAAAATATATTTTTTTTAATTCTGAAAATGACATATTTTAAATTCTGCCTCGTCTTATATTCGAGTTAGACAGTTTCCCGGGATATTGACTGATATAATGACCCCGTCTTATATATGAGATATACTTATACACAAGTATCTATACCGTGTCTCCTTATTTTTCAGGAAAAATACAACTATCGGAAACAAGACATGTTTTAGCGTACCTAATCAATCTCTATAACTGTTTCAAATTATAGCACATCTACTCCGTCTTACCTTGAGACATATTCTTTCTTATTATAAAAAATATTTCTAGTATGATCATTCATAATTTATTAATATATATATATATATATATATATATATATATATATATATATATATATATATATAACACACACACACACACTATATATATATATATATATATATATATATATATATATAAGGAGAGAGAGAGAGAGAGAGCGAGAGAGAGGAGAAAGAGAGATTTATTGAAGGAGGCCGCCGTTTAGCAAACTTCGAAGCAGAAATTCAAGCATTTCACTCAAAACACGCATTTAACATTTTAATTCCTATGATAAAGGACATCTTTTTACTGAACTCCTCAACTACGATAGTTCATATTTGTAAATTTATTTTCGACTTCAGCCTGAAATAATAAGCCTATACTCGACTCCTGGACTAAAGTTTAGTTCGCGGTGTTATCGTTGAGCGGCAGCACTGGAGTAATATTGTAAGAAGGGGTCTGATCGTATAGATCTACTAATAACGTTAGTTCGGTTTAAGGATGATCGTATATTTTGTTGACTGGAGTTAGAGGTTTATCGTTAGCTATAGAAATATAAAACATCGATGATAGTCAGTAAAGATGCAGAAACTCTTAAAATGGCGAAATATAAATTGTGAAAATATAAAATAAAAGCCTAATAACCGTATATACTTGTGTATAAGATGAGGTTTTAATCCTTGAAATTATGCATTTTCACCTACTCGTCTTATACACGAGTCGGCCGAAAAGAACAGTCAGATCTGGTGAGCGATAATAGGCACAATTTGTTTTTATGTTTCAGTTAGATCTAATGGTGTTTCTACTAAGCAGTTCAATTTAATTCCCAATTATTAGCAACATTTTTGTATTTTAATTTGTTTCATTCGATATTTTAATAACATAAAGCTGTGAGTACCAGCAATAATTAACAATTTTAGCTTGATTACCTGTCTTCGTAGTTATTAATTTATATAGATATCGTTGATGTCTTTGGCTGTGAAATCTGTTTTACATACACCTATCCCTACCACTAGTTCTAAGTTCTTGATAATTTCAACATGCCAGGTCAAAATGAAATGAAAATATATTTTTTTTAATTCTGAAAATGACATATTTTAAATTCTGCCTCGTCTTATATTCGAGTTAGACAGTTTCCCGGGATATTGACTGATATAATGACCCCGTCTTATATATGAGATATACTTATACACAAGTATCTATACCGTGTCTCCTTATTTTTCAGGAAAAATACAACTATCGGAAACAAGACATGTTTTAGCGTACCTAATCAATCTCTATAACTGTTTCAAATTATAGCACATCTACTCCGTCTTACCTTGAGACATATTCTTTCTTATTATAAAAAATATTTCTAGTATGATATTCATAATTTATTAATATATATATATATATATATATATATATATATATATATATATATATATATATATATATATATATATATATATATATATATATATATATATATATATATAGAGAGAGAGAGAGAGAGAGAGCGAGAGAGAGGGAGAAAGAGAGATTTATTGAAGGAGGCCGCCGTTTAGCAAACTTCGAAGCAGAAATTCAAGCATTTCACTCAAAACACGCATTTAACATTTTAATTCCTATGATAAAGGACATCTTTTTACTGAACTCCTCAACTACGATAGTTCATATTTGTAAATTTATTTTCGACTTCAGCCTGAAATAATAAGCCTATACTCGACTCCTGGACTAAAGTTTAGTTCGCGGTGTTATCGTTGAGCGGCAGCACTGGAGTAATATTGTAAGAAGGGGTCTGATCGTATAGATCTACTAATAACGTTAGTTCGGTTTAAGGATGATCGTATATTTTGTTGACTGGAGTTAGAGGTTTATCGTTAGCTATAGAAATATAAAACGTCGATGATAGTCAGTAAAGATGCAGAAACGCTTAAAATGGCGAAATATAAATTGTGAAAATATAAAATAAAAGCCTAATAACCGTATATACTTGTGTATAAGATGAGGTTTTAATCCTTGAAATTATGCATTTTCACCTACTCGTCTTATACACGAGTCGGCCGAAAAGAACAGTCAGAGCTGGTGAGCGATAATAGGTACAATTTGTTTTTATGTTTCAGTTAGATCTAATGGTGTTTCTCCTAAGCAGTTCAATTTAATTCCCAATTATTAGCAACATTTTTGTATTTTAATTTGTTTCATTCGATATTTTAATAACATAAAGCTGTGAGTACCAGCAATAATTAACAATTTTAGCTTGATTAGCTGTCTTCGTAGTTATTAATTTATATAAATATCGCTGATGTCTTTGGCTGTGAAATCTGTTTTACATACACCTATCCCTACCACTAGTTCTAAGTTCTTGATAATTTCAACATGCCAGGTCAAAATGAAATGAAAATGTATTTTTTTAATTCTGAAAATGACATATTTTAAATTCTGCCTCGTCTTATATTCGAGTTAGACAGTTTCCCGGGATATTGACTGATATAATGACCCCGTCTTATATATGAGATATACTTATACACAAGTATCTATACCGTGTCTCCTTATTTTTCAGGAAAAATACAACTATCGGAAACAAGACATGTTTTAGCGTACCTAATCAATCTCTATAACTGTTTCAAATTATAGCACATCTACTCCGTCTTACCTTGAGACATATTCTTTCTTATTATAAAAAATATTTCTAGTATGATCATTCAGAATTTATTAATATATATATATATATATATATATATATATATATATATATATATACACACACACACACAGATATATATATATATTATATATATATAGAGAGAGAGGAGAGCGCAGAGAGAGGAGAAAGAGAGATTTTATTGAAGGAGGATGGCGTTTAGCAAACTTCGAAGCAGAAATTCAAGCATTTCACTCAAAACACGCATTTAACATTTTAATTCCTATGATAAAGGACATCTTTTTACTGAACTCCTCAACTAGGATAGTTTTAAAATCGATTAAAACAAATATAGTTTCTCTTCGGAAAAATAGGCAAAGTCAACGTTCGAGTTACATCGAGATATTCAAGTGTTGATCTGAAGATCGTGTGGCAAGATATTCCCCAAAAAAGGTAATAATTCCGAAAATAGGTTGATTATTCAGGAAATAGCCATTTATAATGTTCTGATTAATGACCTGATGAACTGGTTTAGTTTTGGGGGAAAAAACGCTCACGTTGTTTACGGTAGAGAGGTGGTACAATTGCAAAAATCAGGTGGGAATATTTATCCCAAAATAGGAATATGTTAGCCTCCCATAGAATAAATGAATTATAAATAATCCTGTTTTTATTAAGGTAAGAAAAGATGCCATGCAAAATGTAGTTATACTTTAAAGCAATATATCGAATCTTATGTAACAACATTTGGGTAGACTGTCTCTTTATATAATTAGCAAATGATGATATCTTATGAGCCATTTTATAATATATATGTTACAGTTAATCTGTATAATCAGGTAATATGTATATTTCCTGAAATTTTCAAGTAATACGTCTATTGCTGAGATTTAATATAGAGTATCTGAAAATTTCAGGTAATATACATATTACCTGATTATACAGATTAACTGTAATATATATATATATATATATATATATTACTTTTTTTAATGCGAGACGAGTTTCCGGGTTGGGCTGGTTCGTGTGATTACTCTCCAATAGGTTCCGACGATCTGGTACATTTCATCAAGAAATCCAGCACCTTCCTCCTATTAAATTAATGTTGCGTGTTATTTAAGTTAAGTAAGTTCTAGTAATGTTAATTGTTTACAAAACCCAGTAACTATAAACGGCCGTTGTTTAAGAATGAGGTAAATGGCTCTTGTCGATCAACATCAAAAGACGGTGATTTCTTTCAATTCTGCTCTTAAAATTTAATTAACTTTTCATAAGAGAACTGTAATAAGGATATCAATTTTATAATGATAGAAGGTAATTAGTTTTAATCTCGCTGTCGATATTGTACCGTCTTTGTCGTACACACATTTACTGTTAGCTGGAGTAAATGTATTCAGGATCCGAAATGATAATATTTTGTTTCACTGACTTGTATTGTTAATGTATTTCCACAGGCTGTAATAGTACTTGTTGTCTTTCAACAACAATATCTGTATGCGTGTGTGATACTCTGTCGTTTTGATACCTCCTTATTACAATGTATGTTATATTCAAAATGGTGCCGTAATGGTTTTTTGTTTAATCGACGTTCTGTACACTATATCGTATTCTGTCGTCTTGGCTACTTTAGGGACATTACTGTTCCATCCACCAAGATCTTCGTTTTAATTCGGGAACTGTTGGATTGTCTCTAGAACGAAATGGGATACTATTATGCTCGACTCGGACACCAGTCGGCGCCTGAACTGCCTGCATCACCATGAAGATTATCCAAATCATGATGCGTTAAATTAGAATATCGGGAAAAATATAATTATCCGACTAATTTGTTTTTAATTTTAAACAATATTTTTGAAAACAGCGGATCATGCAATATTTTCGTCACTTTTCGTTCAATATAATCATTAAAAAGTGATTCAAAAGAGGCACGGGTTGAAGGGATCGCTTGTGTTGTGTGTTGGAACAGTTTCGTGCAAAACGTGTCATTTGTTTTGTGCGAAATAAATCAGGGAAACACAATATAAAATGAGTCACGTGTTCCAATTACAACTAGAGTATAAAGATCGGATATAGGACATAACTAACATTAATCCCGAGGGCGCAAACAAAGTGGGGAAAACCCAACATTATTTCGATTAGCTACAGATAATAGAAGTACTGTTTAGATCTTAATATATATTTTTTACTAACGATGTAAAGAACCTATACACGAATAAAACTATTTACATACTTTTCGATGTTACAGGAGCAGCTAGATAAGATCAAGATAACTTATCATCAGTGCCAACAACAAGATATTTGAACTGGCTACACATTTCTCCACCGAATCCTGTCTGTTAAGTTGAGTGTAGATGTTTATTATTTTGCTAAAAATGGAAATCAATTCTTTTGTTTTTATATTGATAGCAAGACTATGTGATGTGCACCATGAAAAAGCCTTACATAACTGCTGAATGTCATTGGGAACATTATCGTTATCGATCAAATCAGTTATCGCGCTGCGTGATCGACATTTTGTTTATGATGGGATGTTATCGTAGGAAGATGTTAACAGATTTGTAAGTACTTGACTCTATAAATAGAATTGTTGAGAGAACACTTCATTGGGGAGAACCAGTTTTGACAGTAATAAAAACTCAGACAAAAAGTGCATATTTTAGCACGTTCTTTCCAATCAGCCTAATCAATGTACCTGATATAACTCTGTTGAATCCTGAGCTAAAATTAAAAAAATATATTCTTACGTACAATTCACTGTCCTCCAGATGTTGAATATAAAATATTGCTGTTTTGCGACCACTTTTGTGCACATGGTATGTTTAATGGTCCGAGGAACTTCCAAATGTAGCGAGATGAAGTGAAAGATGAAACACCCTTGAGACACAGTCTAGACCAGGTTGGAACTAGATCTATTGTTACAAATTAGGCACCCGAGACACTCATTTAAATGCCTGGTAATTGTGTGAATATATGTTATATATATATATATATATGAATGGCATTTTCAGCATCCTTCCTTTTGCGATTCGCTAACTGATCAGGGTCTAAATATAATTTGCTTTGTGACAAGAGATCTTTAAGGATAATGAGTTTAGATTCTTTTTACATGAACAGCGGTTGATGTTTTTAACACAAAAATGGTATATTTGTTCGCACAGAGCTTTCAGTATTTTATATATTTCAGCAGGATTGGCGAGGTGTTATCGGGTCCAGCTGCTTAATGTACATTTATTCCATTAAACTTGGAACGACTGAACCTCGAAACGACGGTAGGGTAATAAATTATGCGCATCATCTAAAAAAAAGTCTAGCAACATGGATTTATGTCAAATATATTTCCACATTGAGTTAAATAGCAACATCCAATTTAGAGGGATGAAATTATCCCCGGACTAATCTATATCGTAATAAGATAATAAAGGGGGAAAAACGTGGGAGATTCGCATCTCCGTTTGAAGTTAAAATATTCAGTGTCTAGTATTTAATTTAATCAGATTGTAGGTTCACTGTAATAAACAAGAGTTCATAAAGATATTCAGATGCACCGTCACTGATAGATTTGTAAGCGCAAAAAGAGGTTATTACCCTTAAACTTGCATGTAACATTTAGATTGAATGTACAAGTTCTTAAAAACTGTAAATAAGCAGCATAATTCTGACTGGAAGATTCCAGTTTTGGTAATTTCTGAACATGAACGTGGAATGTTAAACATTTAGAGAACAGAGCCAGCAAGTTTTAACATTTGCTAAATACTTGATATCATGCTATTTTGTTACTTATTTTTCTAGAAAATATGAATACTGAATTTCTTGTGTTTATAGTTAGAACAGCTTCAACGTACACGTGAGAATCAGTTACCACAGAATATTGATTGTTAAATCTTGGAGGACCATTAATTATTATAGTAATTCAAGGTGAGGTACCGTTAACTGAAATATTATTAATATAAGAAAAAATGGCTTGATGGAGGATGTAGAATTAGTTTTTTCAAACACTAAAAACTCAAAAGACCGACCAAGTCTTTATTCATGTTAAATATATTATGCAAGTTTATGATCTACGCAGACATGAGAATGACAAAAAATCAACTAAAATGTAACAAAACGATTCAGATTCAATATTTATTTCACTTAAGCATTCAATATAAAATCTAATATCGATCAAAATCATGTTATCGTAATGAAGGGTTAGAAAATAATTTCAAGATAATATTTTTAAACACATCATTTTGATTGTGTGTGTATAACATCAACATAACAAGGAAACGGAATACAGAGTCTAACTAGTTTGAATACATTCATGTGTACACCAACTGATAATAAAGGGCTAATATCCAAGAATGAAATCATATCTACAAACACTTAAACAGTGACTCCGCAAAAATGAGGTTAGCATAGTGTGTCAGAAATAGTTAACCAACCCATATAAGTGACAAACCATCGAGCGTATCATCACTGAAATAGTGTAACCCATAATACTAATAGCGTTATCTGTAAGTACATATTAGGCAATAAATGCATGGGAAATTTAAAGTAAAGTATATCCTAATTATATCATCCATTCAATGAAAGACTAGAGAATAATTGTATTTTATCAATTATAAATGCTATTGCTATAGGCCCTCTCCTCCTTGACAAATCCATTCCAAGAATAAATGGAAATTTCAAATGCACACAAGATGGCGATAAAACAATGAAGTGTGATAAGTGGCTGCTCAATATCTGATAACACATTTATATATCTAGAGTACACCAATGGACACGATATAATTGGGAACACAAGTCTATACGCATTCTTGCTTATGTCAATACGCATGCATCTATATGGAAGTGTACACGTACGCGTCGACACATACGACAATGGATTTGACAATATGATGTTTAATGATAAGTGGTGCCTATTCAGCGAACTATCAGCAGCATAACATCTTTGTATAACTAGCATAGACAAGAGTATTGACCTAAATCAAAGTGAGGACATAAAAATAGATCTGGTGTCATAGTTTAGAAACAAACCCCGTCTTTGTTTGTTGCTTCCCTTAATTTATCCGATCATCATCATTAGTGGTCTAAAAGGTGCAAATGAATGGAAAGGGGCTATAACGTAAGCTCAGAGGTTATGGCATCGGGAAATGAGGAACCAGTTGAACCAGGAGACCGCCACTGACGACGATCGCCTCGTTACCCGACAGACTCACCAGCTGAACACAGCATGCCGACAGCACTGTTCTTCGGCGCACATCACATTTGTCGTCGTAAGTGCATTATTACTGGAGATAACCTATCTTATATGTAGCACCAAATAACGTGAGACTGGAATAACCTAAACATTTGTAATATGTCTGTATAAAGGACAACTTCTATACACAATAACTCGCTGACGCGGCCGCACGCCATCACTGTCGTCATTCATTCACTCAGCCAGTCAATCATAAAGTGGAGTACGGATACGGAGACCGCATAAAACTCGTCAACAATAACACCTCGCTGTATTCGTCGAAGAACGGTGATAAAAGTAAGAATTATTTCCAAACGGGAACAAATCAGCAGCAGCATGTCCGAGAAACTGTCACTTTACAAACAGGTCACATACATCTAGAACACATTCTGTATATAAATAAATAAACACAACAAATAAGAGAACGGACATTGAGTAACGGGTTTTAGCGTTTCAACTTCACATCGCCCAATCCAATGTGAAATCGACTAAAACAGCACCATCTTCCTCAAGTAATTTTGGCTAAAACATCCGGGCAACAGAACCCCAGACAACAGACAAGGTGCTCATCACAATATCACCGCAGAAACCCTAGGAATGGGGGTGCCACGTGGCCGACCGATCAGTGTTTGGCACCATCAGTGTTGTCGTCGTCGTCGTCCTCCTCCTCCTCATCATCATCATCACCACTTCCTTCCTCATCGGTCATTACGGTAACTAGAGTACCCACAGCTTTGCCAACTTGTCCTGCCATGTGGAACAGGTTACCTACATTACTGGAACCTGGAATAATAACAACATGATGACAATTGGTACTGGATCTGCTCCAATAACCCCGACCCCCAACCCCCACCGCAGTAACTTGTAAATAGTAATCAAACGGTTTATGTTAGCCGAGTTGGGATGTACTGACCTCTTGAAGCTTGGGAATCCGGTGGAAAGGTATCCTGAATTTCCTTCATCACCTCCTCTAGCTCCAAACTACCACTTTTTTGGCCATTTAATGCATATTCTAAGATGATAAAAATGGAACAGCAATCAGATGGTGTTCAGATTAAATCATTCAATGCCAAGCGCTTAATGTGAGACATTTCAATAAAGTAAGAATGTTCAAAAACAGATCGTATTACGGTACTGTTTCAACAGTTTTTCCATTACTGATACCTTCTACTTAGAACACACATTTAGTGTTGTGCTCTACACTCTCAAAATACAGTTGGAATATTAGTTACATCAATGATAATCTGCGGTAAACAAGTAATGTAATTCACTGTAACAAACCATCATGCACAATGGATATCAATAATTAAATTGACCATGCACACATGCAACAGGCAAACATTGCAAACATTACTTCTAACATGAACAGTGGTGTTACTAGAATAATAAATCGACCCCCAGAAATTATCATAGGTCAAAGGCAGATTATATATATATATATATATATACATATATATATATATATATATATTATCAATGACAACCAAATACATGAAATCACAAACACACGAAGACAAACAAAAGCAAACTACGAACAAAAGATGCCAGAAATAATCAAATAAATTATTCTCTTCTCAACAAGACAACAAACTTGAGTAAAGAAAGTTCTCATGACAAAACCATAACATCACGGAGAATTGAACGGATCTAGAAAAATGACCAAAGCATTATGGGATGTAAAAGCTGATACGTATAGTGGAGGGGGTTTATGGTGACAACAAACCATCAAATAAACTGATAACACAGATAGCAAGGTAATAAGTAGGTACCCTTGTAACTCTTGGGACAAGAAGGTGACCAGGCTTGGCCTTGGACAGCTGTATGTGTCCAAGGGGAGCCTTCTTCCGTGTGTGGCTGTGTGGACTGGCTCTTAATTTGCGACCAAGTCTGAGGCGGGATGGCTGCCTCAGATTTTGACCACTGCTGCAGTGGCTGCGTTTTGGCCTCGGACCAGGATGGTAACGGTGCCTGTTCCACCTTAGCCCACACCGGCGACTGACTCTGCGAGGACGGCAGCGGCTGGGTGGGCCGTTCCTCTGGCCGCGGCTGTACCGGGTGAGATCTGGATCGGTGCATCTCCATCTGTACTGCTTTGGCTTTGTCAAACTGCTGCTGATGCTGTTGGTAGGCCGCCATTGTAGCCACCTGAGTCGTCGACGCCGTTTGCGGCGTCACCCTACCCATCTGGCCAATATTCGACCGGATAACTGGTGGTGACGACTTCGCCGGAAGTGAGGCGAGATGATGTGGTTTCGGCGACATCTTCTCCCCAGCCGTCACACCCGCGCCGCTTTTAGCAAGCATCCCACTCGGTACTGGGTGACGCGATGAATGCTCGCCGAGATCGTGCTGTAACTTGGGATCATGAACTTTGGTACTCATGATTGGCGGGTGGACCTTCAGTCCAGCACCAGCGAGCACCGTCTGAGTGACACCCGAGGAGGACTGTCGTACCTGATGGGCAGGCAGACTACTAGGCTGTGGTTTGTTTGAGGTCGTTCTGGACGTTCTGTCCGTTGGCTCCGTAGACTGGGATGCATAAAGGTCGGCGTAGGCCTGGTGTACTTCAGCGGCTTGTTGCGGGATGGTTGCTGGTTTTGCGTGTTGGCGCCCAGCGTGATAGGGGGGTGGGGCATGTAATGGTGCACCGGCAGTACTCGTGAGTACCGAGGATTTCTTTGGAGAAACATGTAGAGAGGAGGATAGAGCTGTAAGAGGTAGAAGAATGGAGCGGCGTCAGACAGAAATTAACAAACAGATGGTGGCAGCTGAATCACCCAGACACATACAGGCATGACAGTCGGCTTTACTAAACACCATAACCCTCTCTCTCTCTCGCTCCCTCTCTCACAGTCTGTAGGTTCATCGCATAGAATTGGCCGTAATGTCATGTCATGGCTTCCACATGTCAAATGAGGTGACTAAAAGGAGACAACACCAAATGATGGTTTTGTGTTGATGTGTCATTATATCTCACTCACTCACTCACTCACTCACTCACTCACTCACTCACTCACTCACTCACTCACTCCACCACCATCCACCCACCCACCCACCCACCCACCTACCCACCCACGGATTATGTCCAACAAATATATTGATGTAAAACCCAAATTCAAACTTCTATAAATGCAAATTTCCATTATCTAACAGTCTACTATAGTCAATATCCAATCTGACTAAAACCTTCGTGATTTTTAACCAGCCCCAAAGACTCATTAGTTATGAGTTAACTGATAATTATATCTCCATAAGTTTACACCAAAAAATGTCCTTTATGTCTGTCTAAATAAGACATGTCTTGGTCTTAAACAAAACCAGGTATTGAACTCTGTGTAGAAGCTTTTTTTTATGTTTGAAGCTTTAATTCATAAATGACACAATATAGATTTGATTAGTATCTATTATTGTTGTCGTTGTCTTTATTATTGTTGTTACTGTTGTTGTTACTATTATGTGTGAGATGGAAATGACGGCCGTTTTATAAACATACAAGTGTGGCCAACCGAAATCATGAAAGTCATATCTCATAACAGTACCAACCTTAACAATGATAATTCTACAAAGCTGAAGCAGGAGACAGGAGAGTTCTGAAGCCAATCAAGCTACGCAGTCATCCGACAGTTTCACAGGTAAACATAAAACATTCGCATATAGGTAAGAGCTCGCAGTCATCGCACAGACCATAGAAAGTCAGCATTCAACACCCGGTTCAATCGGAACTAATAGCCATTCTGTGTTAATCCATGCACAGTTTGTTAGAATGATTCCAGCTAATGACATCCTGACAGCAAACATGCCCAGCTTAATACATTATTAGGTTATGCTTTTTGTGTTTGGAGAAGATAACATTGATCAACTATGTTCATGCCAGACTCTTCCTTCGTTCTGCGATCCATTCATCAGCGGCAAAACATGACAAACCTTTACTATCGCGGAATAGCCAATCAATATTCACGAAACTTGGGCAGCCGCGATGCCTTCGGAATCGAGACCTGACCGTGACCAGCCAATATATTTACCTGCTTTTGAATCGACGTGTCCGTTCAGATGCGATGAGGAACTGGTCAGTTGGTGATGGCTCCCCCTGGGGAGTGAACTGTGAGATGAGGTTACTGATGTGCCAGGAGATGCTGCTTGAGACGATGTCATCATGACAAGTCGTGGCTCGAAGTCAGACTGAAAACATGATAATAAAGAAGTAGCTTACAGCCATCTCCACCACTTAGTCAATAATGAGATGGCAGGTACCGTAGTCCACACACGTTTCCACGGTAACAAGAACAATCCGATCAAATTCTTTAATTAAATAAATACCGAAACAAATCGTTGTCCGATAAATACTTAGCTCTCTGTCTATATCAGCTCTTATAACTTATTGATGATGTGTCTGAAGGGGACTGGGATGGAAGACATGTTGACTGGTGTTAATTTTACTGTAAACTGTGTATCAATTACCATGAACTACTCTGACCTCTCTTGTTACAATACGATCTTATTGGTTCGCATGACAATGCATTCTTCGAGTCTGCCCCCATCCCCCCACCTCCGGACCTCGTAGTCATTAATAGTTCAATAATTTTCGACGCTTAGTGGATTCAAATGATGCCAAAACCTATCTGTTTCAAAAGGCTTTTACAGAAATACCTATTATGTTTATAATTTTATGTTCTGCTGTGCTTTATTTGTTTATTTTAAATCTGTTTTTCTCATCCTTTTACTGTAAAGTGCTTTAGAATGGTTTGCTGATTAGAATACAATACAAATGTTCTATAATTGTTATTATGGTTAACTAACATTTAAATGACACAAACAGATTGATGCATGCACACACCTCCAAACCAGATGTATATATCTGGAAATTTACCACACACAATAAGCTATATTCATAAATTATCATCCGTTTAATTTGCTCCATTTGGGTGATGGATGGGAATTTCTAACAGTCAGTGGAAACTCTTAAAATATAATACTTTAAATCTACTAGCTTCATTTATTGATGACCCTGCGATCACCGTTTAAAATACTCCATACTGATGTATTTACTCACTTGATCAAGCAGCTGCCTCAGCCTATCCAGCTGCGCTTCTAGCTGTCGATTATGATCCTCCAAGATCTGCATCCTGGCTTCAAGTCGACCCTTGTGCTGCCGAAGCAGTTTTGCTTCCCGAATCATCTCGGCATCATAATTTACATCGCCGTCGCTGTCATCCGTTAACGTCGATGAGGCGGCACCGACGTGGTCCTTGTGAGCTTGACGTAAACGGTCGTATTCGGCTTGCAGATTTCTAAAACAGCCAAAAACCTGTTTGACCAAACGTTAAAGAACACAAAACACCCCAAAATACCTAACTCGTGTAAAGTTTCTTACTCTCTAAACAAACATCACATTTACATACACATCATTGGAGAATAAAAACCTGTTTTCGTCTTCCAGATCTTTTATCATTGACTCGAGCTCATTCCTTTGATCTCCATCTACGGCCATCATGATCTGCATCGGACTTCGTAACTGGAATTGGAGAAAAATGTTGAGAAATTCAGTTACTTTACTTGCTTGTAGTTCGGGGAGTATTCCCAGGCTGTCGCTTGTTTGGCACAGCCTTTGGTTATTTTACCCGCAGTGCCAAATAAATAGCTGTAATCACAAATCGTGTTGCTGCAACCACAAAACTGGTTGAAATGAGACATATATCATGGCTAGACGGTATTCGGGGCATTTCACTTTCCCAAACCAGGACTTGTTAGGATTCTCCTCGGAACTGATACATTTTACGAGGTCAGACTGTAGTGTTTATCAAGTGCCGCCATAATGATCTGTTCTCAGCGTGACCCAGGAATCGTACAGACATAGTGACCCCAAGGACATCCCATAATACACCGTAGTCACTTGAGAAATCCTCCACACACCATACACCGATTAAACCTCATAATGCTTCCAGCCCATTTTGAAGCAAGAGACAGAGGGATGCTGCTGACTATGGCTGAGCTAAAGGCAAACATAAGGTGTTATATATATATATAATATATATATATATATATATATATATATATATTATGTGTATGTGTGGACAATGTATAGGAGAATCAGACAATGGTCACTCCCTGCCTGACCTGCATCTATGATGCCCATTACAATAGAACTACTGAGTCGGTACATCTGATTAACTCAGCAACTAGAAGGAGTGGTTAGCTGGTATATTTAGCTTCCAGAGATGCGTGTATGACTATAAACTGTCTCACACTTGTCATGACTTATCACACTGAAGCAGTCTTGATAATATTGCTCGACCATTATATATATATATATATATATATATATATATATATATATATATATAAAATGACAGCAGCAAAAACTATACAATATAGTCTTTATAAAAAAAATCCAAAAACCAAATATGGTCAAGATTAGGAGTAAATTATCAAGTTTTGCTGAAACAGGGATTAGACTTTGAAAGCTAAAATATTCCATGAAGTTCTCACCACAAGACAATAAATGTTGGCCAGATAGAACCAAGAAATCAAATGAGAAACAGAAATCTCCTTTAAAGAAATGAGTATTTCCACTGTTACAGATGAGTAAAGAGTGTTGACAGGAAGTGACATCACATCTGGCATGACAACAACCATTATAAACAGTGTTAATTACTGTTAATTCGCCAAGGACACGATAACCACAATATTTACCGAATGACTTGAGCCATCACCGTGGAGACTCTGGCAATACTGGGCTATCAGCTGGTGTTCGTCATCTCTGGAAAGGAAACAGGTAAATAAGATTGCAATCTAACTGACACACACAAAACGACCAGGACAACAACAACAACAACAGTAGAACAATAAATAACAATAAAACAAGATTAATCACCAACTAATGAACACCTGCCCGACTAGTTAATGTCTGCCTGCACACCCACCTGCCTACCCAGTTACTGCCTACCTACCAAGCTAACTGCCACCCCCCCCCCATTTTTGCATACTCACCAAAATATCTGCCTACTCAGTTACTGCCTTCCCACCAAACTATCTGCCTACCTAATTATTACCTACCCACCAAACTACTTACCCACCCATTTATTGGCTACCCACCAAACCACTTGCCTACCCATTTATTGGCTACCCACCAAACCACTTGCCTACCCAGTCATTGGCTACCCACTAAACCACCTGCCTATCCAGTTATTGCATACCGACCAAACCACTTGCCTATTCATTTATTGCATACCGACCAAACCACTTGCCTATTCATTTATTGCATACCGACCAAACCACTTGCCTACCGCGTGACTATCAGAAGTCCCATCCGCCTTGACTCGTGGACTAATGAGAATCAAGCCGACCAACCCACCGACCAACTGACTTGACAAGTAGATATTGTGATGTCGTTGTCTGTCTATCAATCTGTCTTATTTATCAGATGTCCCGAGAACAAGTCCTCATTTCCCAATTACCCTTCTAACTTTAAGGCTTTAAACACAACTAGCAATAATGATGTTTCTAACTTACGAGTCTGGTGTAGAGTTTTGTTGTCGCTGTTCTACTTCAGCTAGCCTGTAAATAGATAACACATACATATAGACAGGTGTATGTGCGTGCACCCCAGATACGCGAACACAATTTATTCCTACATGTGCACACGTACATATCCAGCATAAAGGTGTTAAAAAGGTATGAAAGGAAATTCCTCCTAACTATAACATGCGACCTCCCAGCACATTTACACAGCAGGATGATGATAAAAAACCGTTTGCTAACCAAAAACCCTAACACTAAATCCTAATACTAACCCTAACCCTAATCCCTACAGTACCGTAAACTACGTATACTACAGTAGACAGCACGCACGTTTATAGTAGCACAATTATTATTATTATTATTATTATATGTTTGATCAAGGTGCATCATACACATACATATTTAGTGTTTGTTTGTAGGCAACCCCCTCACATCTAATTCTTGGAAATGTCATAACCCCCACCGCCCTTCCTAATCATTAACACATCAAAAGCAGAACCCATGAACTAATGAAACTAACACTTGTACCAGAACCCATTCCAAGCCACAGCGGACCACTTATAGCAACAAATCCCAGGTAGAAGGTGCCATGTTGTCCTAAGTCTCCATACAGAGGGGAGATTCCTTATGAAGCCAATAAATCAATGTTAGTGCCACTATTAATACCCCTTGCTCACCGTCTCCAGTTTACACAACCACAGTCTGGTGGCTGATGGGGGAGGAGGGCCATAGGAACTTTCCTGGACCGGTTACACAGTGTGGGTGGATTACAGCATCAGTAAGGTGGGAAGGGCCAGACTTCTTTCCAAGCTCATTATGGCATTATTAGTGGCTCAGCAATTAGGCAGTAAGTAGTTGGTCTATAGTGGGCCAGTCTGTCAATATAGAGCGGCGCCAGGCTAATATCTCTAGGGACTTGGGCCGGCGGTCCATCACTAAAACAGGAGAATCAATATTGGCAGACTGAGGGAGCCCCCTGGTGGTAGCCATAGACCGAGGGATCCCCCTGGTGGTAGCCATAGACCGAGGTGACTGTTGTGGTCGGAGTTAAAACATTCAATCAGACTCTCTCTCTCTCTCTCTCTCTCTCTCTGTAGGAACCATTTCTCTCTTAAGCTTCAATGACAGCATATAGATGTTAGTCTGTAAATCTGGGTCGAATATAGTTGGTTTAGTAGGCTACACCAGATTTTATAACAAAGGTATACCACAGGTTTCCCAGATATATATATATATATATATATATATATATATATATATGAGGTACTAGAGGGCATACATAAACTGAGTTGAGGGGATGTTATACCACAGGGTCTACCACAGCTATATAAAATATTCTACCAGAACTATATCAGATGTCATAGCAATGAAATAGCAGATGTTACTTCAGAAGTAAACAGGGTCTTGTATCAGCACTGGGCGGTTCATACTTCGGCCTTATGACTCCAAGTGTATGTAAGTTAGGAGGAAGGACGGACAGACAGGACGGACGGACAGACAGACATGACGGACAGACATGACGGACGGACGGACGGACGGACCGACAGATAGACAGACAGACAGACAGACAGACAGACAGACAGACAGACAGATAAACCTTGATCATTGTTTTTTTCGTTAGGCATTAATAAATTCATAACTGATATTGGGAGATATGACATTGGTAGGGGAAGAATAACCGACGCTCACACACACGCACACACACACACACACACGCACGCACAACAAACACCAAATCTGATGATATAACATTTTTTACCCACTACAGTAAATATCTGTCAATGCTAACACTGTTTGATATCACCAAACAGTAAAACGACATAGAGAAAGAGAGAGCTAGATAGATAGATAGATAGATAGACAGATAAATAGGGAGACAAATAGATAGATAGAGAGATAGACAGAGAGAGTGTGAGAGAAAGAGAGAGAACACAATACAAACCAGGGGGGTGGGTGGTGAATGCGGATCATTCAATAATTAATATATAACACTACAAACATCAACACATCAATTGATATTTATCCTGACCTAGCAGTGTTATTGATTACATCACGTGGGACAGGTAAAATGGGACAATATCAGGTGGAGAAAGGCATCTCCTCATGCCATCAGAGTTGAGTGTTAAATTTAGACAATTGTCAATGAATTCCCAAATGCTGACTGGTTCAATATTTTGCTACAGATCCGTGACCACACACACACACAAAACACACGCACACACACACGGACAAACAAACACACGCACCAACAAGAACAAACTGAACAGATTCAATTTTGGGAATGGCAAGACGGTTTTTAACCTAAAGTGACACCTCCTTCATAACACTTTCTATGTTTTCAGTTTGATGTTGACATTGACTTGATGAGAAGGGCAATCTGCTGAAGACAGCACCAATGACGTGTATCATCTGGACGAGACATTAACCGTGTATGAAATAATTCATGAATATTTTATCCATCACACAACATTTCCATTAACAAGTATCGCCATCAACTGGCGCGACGAATAATGTAATTGAAAACAGTGAGCAGTTTCACCCACTGTGTGTATATTATAATCCAGTTCTAAGGCACATACAAATCTTTACGGCAATTCCCCGAAGAAATGTTAAAACGCAGCATTTACGCATCACCAGTTAGCGTTTCATAAAGAAATTTGAAACGCACAAGGCATTATCATCGTGCCAATTCAAGTATTCAGTTAAATTTCAGACGCAGACGATGAGAAGTCGGCAACATACCCGCCCGCTCGCACGAAAAATCATCCACTTATTATTCATTAGAACAAATCACTCACCTGCTGGCGTACATTTCAAGTCGCGAGTGCATTTCCTGAGTGGAGACATTATGTGCTGGTGTTGAGGGCTGCGCCGGGCTGAAAAGATAACCGACAATCTTCTTAAGTAAGCCTTGTCTGGCCATGATCGCATAGTAAACGATCGGATGGGTAGAGTAGAACCGATGACAGCCAATCAGCTATTTCTGGACAGGTACTACTACACCGCCAACGTCAACTGTCAACATCTGAAGTAGTATTCCCAGTTCTGTCACTCTTTGGTAATTCCAAAGCATTATATCGGGTTGTAATCACGACCCCATTGACCGACGACCATCTAAGAGGTTAACTCTCCTCAAAGATCCGGACAGCTGCTGATGTGATAAAACGGCGACGAATATATGACGTCTGTTAATTAGTATTATTCCGAACGCGATCCATAGTCAATCCCCTGATGCCTGTGCATTTTGAGTCTCCGTGCGCGCGCGTGTCACTGTACTGAAGCGATCCAAGATCCAGAGACAATGCTGGTCTCGGCTGTCCAGTAAGGGAGCCCGAGTAGTCTGCTGAAGGCGCCCCGCACCCCCCCCCCCCGAGTGGGTTCGGTTAATCTGGCTCGCTGTGCGTCTGAAGCAACAGGCCTCTATTGTTGAGTTGATCGTTCCGGGTCAGTCCGCCAGCCCGTCGATATTTACCTACTGATGTTGTGTCACCGAGAGATAAGGCCAACACGACCGAGACTCGTATCACCGGCTTGTATATCCACGGCTTACCCGGAACTCCTCCAGCTCGGGGAATGGTCGACGGGGCTCGGCCGGGACACACACACGCACGCACACGCACACACACACACACACACTATATGGGATAACGAGTTAGAACTCCCGGCGCAATCTGGTCTCGTCGTGTGGCCAGGATTTCGACAGATATTCTCGATCTCACGCTCCAGCAGAGCTGCCATTTACCCGTCGACGGGCAAACAAACCATACCGGTCAGGAATACTTCCGGAATCCCCACCAACATATCGCCATCCTTTCAGACCCAATCCAATCGGCTCGCTCGTAATCCAGCTAGCCACCAGGTGAATAATTAGGGCAGCCCGCGCTCCGGGTCACCCTCATACGGCGGTTAAATATCGCAGAGTGTTGGGACCAAATCAATGTCGCTGCTTTTGTGGACGGTGAATGTTTCGATGTAGATGAGACACCGCCATTTTATAGAGTCATTTGACACAGGCGGGGGGGGGGGGGGGGGATCTGAAGCGGCTGTGCGCCATTGTAGGCTATATCACTTCACCAGATGGTAATTGCTCAAAGGGTTGATACACGGATCGGCTGGTGTCATCGTAAGTCGTGTCGTGCCCGACGGGCTGAACAGCCTTACGCTCATGGTAACACACACACACACACACACACACACACACACACACACACACACACAGAAGCCTCTTGGGCTGGCAGACCCAGTCCGCCACAAATCATACATAATTTACAATAACACAGAGAATAACGAGTGGGCCCCGCCCGCCTCCCTAAATCCACATCTTGATCCAGAGGGCGGTCAAGTTCAATTTGTCGTGACAAAGGGCCCGACCTCGGCGGGCGTAAAACATGGCTTTTATTAACGACTAACGTCGCCCCGGAGTAAATCCAGCAGACGGCCTCACTATTAACACGAGCACGGGGACACCAATAAAATGGAGACGTTTTCAAGCCCCATCGACGTACGACCAGTGGGATGGCTTTATGGGGTGCCGGGATCCCCCGTATGCTGTGTGACAATGTCGACATGATTACATCACGAACGAGCCAATCAGAATCGGTGTCACGGTTTGATGATCAATGCCAAGGACGCCATCCCATCGGCCAATAGAATCACATCGTGTCACCTCCCCCCCCACCCACCCCCGAAGTGATCTTTACGCTCTCAGATTAATCGAGTGGCCTACGATCAATCACCGTCACAGACTAGTAACGGAAACACCAGTGTGACAATATGTCACGGGTCACTTTAGCCAGCGGTTCGGTATTTTGTTTAGCCATAGGGACGGCTACACCTGGGACGTAATGGTCGAGGACAGACAGGCAGAGATAATAGGGAAAACATCCCACGGACATCGGGAACACTGGGAACAATGATCCGGATGTCTACCGAGTGGCGTATTGTCAGGTGTATGATATTACCATCCCAGAGTCCTTGACAATATGTCAGGAAATGGGAAACGAGATCATCAATTGGCGGATAAACTCCCTCACGTTGGCTTCGTGATAGGATATTACGTCCAAGTTTGATCAAATCACGGCCATTTTAAACATTATACGATCCAGTGTTTTAACGCCGAACTTTTTAGTACACTCACGATTCTAGTGTTCACACCTGAAGCTCTCGTTCCTAGCTATAAAAGTTCCTGTTCTCGAGCGAGTTTATTTTTGTTCGCATTCCGATTAATCAAATTCACTTGTAACGTTACGGTATTCAGTAATCGAGATGCTCTAAGTGTTTTGATATTATCTCACTGATGGCTGATGGTGCCATTCATGTACACACACCAGCTCGGTCTCCACAACAGTAGATAATACTAGTTACCATCTCCCAGTGTGAGAAATGTATTCACAGATCCACATCGTAATTAACAACCTCCAAGCAAACAGTAAGCTAGATTGTCTGTATGTGGATATATAGCTATACGCAAACACATATATGCGCTTGCGAAATGTTTGTGCGCGCGATTGCGCTAATGCATCTTGCTATAAACTGAGGGACTGGAATAACCCCTTTCCAACAACTTGGGGTGGGGGGCGGTAGGTGGAGTTTGACGATATACGTATGAATTCATTTCAAGCGTTGAATGGATTTATCTCGTCAGAATTCACCTCAATCCAGACCTAGCCTGGATCGTGACGTCTGTTTGGCATTATAATTGGCGAGATAACTCCATCCCTGTAGGCATTTGCTCGCATGATACACACGGAAAGTGCTCAAACCATTTTTTTCGGTGAATTTTCATGGAGTATTGTAGCGTCGTGACTACTCACGTCAGGCACCAGCGCCATTTAAAGTAGTACCACGTTTAGCTCGTGGAAGCAAACCACAGACACGCGGACTAACTTTCGTCCCCTTGGTAATAACCTTCATATTTAATTGTAATACAAATTGTACATCCTTGTAACTTACTGTACGATGGCGCAGTAATATCGGAATTTACGAGGGAACTATTTTTAGTACAGTACAAAATTGAATTATTTTTCGGGACTGGTGTCATACTGGGATATGATTAGTCGAGTGTCGGAGTATAGTATTTGACATCCTCAGTCTTTAACTCAAAATGTCGGCATTTAGTTCAGTCCAGAATGATCAAAGTTTCTCGGCTTATCTTATATAGATGAAAAAGGGGGGGGGGGAGGTTAACTAAATATGCCATTCATCAAACATAAAATGACGAATTTTTTAAATAAAATAAACAAACCTCTCAGTATTTACTAACTGGTTTAACAGAAAACTTGTTTTAAATGACCAGTAAATCTGGTCCCTGTATAACTTTTATCAACGTAATGCCGATGTATTTAACAAACAAAACGAATCAGTTACTGCTAAAGCTTATACACAAAATTATAAAAAAACAAACACCAGTATTAGCTTTCTTGTTGAAATAATACACTGTTTTAATGGTTATTATGGGCATATACAATGTTAAATTTAAAACTAGCTCTTTGATTTTAGCCTCCGTATAAGTGAACCCGGTTTTGTTGACAATGTTGTGAACTAGAAGTAGGGAGGAGATCCTGCGTTCAACTCCACCAACTGGCTGCCAATCTCCTGTTGCCTCTCTGACTTAACCAATTACTTCGTCATCCCTCCCCTGCGCGCCTCCGTGGTCTAGTTGGTAGCGCGTTGGACCACGGATCAGTACCATCTGAGTTCGAATATCGGCGTGGGCATATCTTAAGGATGTTTCATCTTTGACTTCGCTTCATTACCTTGGGAGGTCGCTCGACCCGTTTGGCCTATCGTGTGCACAAAAGTGGCCGTAAAACACCAATCATCATCATCATCATCATCACCATCTAACCCCTGATTGGCTGGCTTTCTCGCCATTCTGATTGGTGCAGTCAATTTTTATGCTCCGCAGTCATTGAATAAAAAAAAACCCTCTTCGGAGTCTGAAAGAAAGCGGGTCACTCCGACCTTCTGTTATCAATCTAATCAGTGAGAGAATAATATTTTGTGCTATATCCAAACAAACCACAACCACTGCTAACCGCAGAACAACACTCCAGGTGAAGACCTACCACCCCTAAGGGTGGCTCTGATTTTCCTATAACAATGCAGTCCTTGTCTCCTGCGCAATTCCACCCAATCCCATCCGCAGCACGAAGAGAATTTTAATGAGTACGCAATCAGTCTATAGTAGCCCGAGGTTTAGATTAGTTGGGGCATAAGAGGTAAGTTCCTAGTGTCGTGTGTTATTTTGTTGAGAGACTAAGAGATCAGACGGACCAAAAACAATCTTCTGACAATAGCTACATTATCATGGACGAATATTAGCGGCTACCACAGCCTGATATTGGCTACCACAGCCTGATATCGGCTACCACAGCCTGATATTGGCTACCACAGCCTGATATTTTCCTAGCGTGCGGCTTTTCTGTGGCCATTTTGAACAAGCTGGTTGATGACTACTGGTGACTGTAATAAGCCGAGACTCAACTGATATCATTAATAACAACAGCAGGATATGTTATGTCACTTATCAGTTGTGTTATTGATTAATCTACCATTTGTCAGGTACATGTCACTCACTCGGACTTACTCTGTTGTGTGAGTGTGTGTGTGTGTGTGTGTGATTATGGGGTGTATATATGTGTGCATAAACAAATGAGTAAATATGTGAAATGTTGCAAATTTACAGCCACTTCTGTATACACAGTAGACTCCGACCACGAAGGGCAATGAGGCAAGATGAAACACCCTTTAAAAATAACTACGGTAGGATTTGAACTCAGATGGCTGAGGTCGATGGCCAATTACATTATCACTTAGGCCACGAAGATGCCCTAATTGTGCATTACAGAAAGGGTTTAGGAGAAGAGGTAATTATAAATTTCAAAGCATTTGTTCAGTTTTTGGCACCGAAAACCATATCCATGTATTTGCTCTTGGTGACAAAGGTTAATGATATAAGTGGATATAAACCTATGATTGTCACACCAACATGTCGGTTACTTACATTACTTTTGTGGCTCTGTCACAACATATTCTGCAGTACCGTATTATCACCTTCCATTGTGCACCTACTTCGTATTACAGAATGGCTTATTGTGTCTCACAATGATCAGTTTGGCTAATAAAATGCTTTGAACAGTCCAAGCATAAACATGCAAAAAACATGAAGACTAGTCATCAATAAAGCAAGAGAGTAACATTTTTGTAAATGGACGTGAAAATCTGACAAAACAATAATGATTGAAATACTGTAACTTTATTAATCTTCGTTATTATATTTGACGGAGTGATGTTTTGGAGAACTAAGACACGTGTCAAAATTGGCAGCCAAATGAATAATTATGACCTGACGACGTACTACCATACTAAAAACGTTCAACTTTGTCACTCGGCATATAGACCCACACAATCTGAAGCAATCACAAACTCTATAACGAGCAATTTATTTCAAAGAACCGAATATTATGATGTTTCTGAGCTCCGCCCCCCCCCCATATTCAAAAATCATTGTCTCTTTTGACCATGAAACAGGGCTTGCTATTTTTAGTAAAATAATTTCCATTTCAACTGCGCTACATTCACCGTTGGTTAAATATAATTAGATTAATCTGGTCAGCTGTAATTAACGTAGCATACCATATTGGCATCATATCTAGAAGAACAATAACGCACAGTGTAGACTGAGGTTTAAATGAGGCGTATCAGCCTCAATAGGTTCGGCTGCTCGGGGGGGGGGGGGTGGAGGGAATAAGTTCTGCTACGAACAATCGTTTGGCTCAATACAGAAAATATTAACAAATATTGAATAAACTCTAGATATTTGGCATTCGGTTGAGCAAACACAAGCGATTATGTACTAGCAATAGCATTATGGTTACCTCGGGGGGGGGGTGAAGGCAGGAGGACCACGTCATGTACCCGGAGGATAATTACTGGCCTCGTACAGATCCATAACAGCCGGTCTCCATGGTAACAAATCACTGCCCCACAGCTGTAACGTGTGGAATGTAAGGTTCCGGTGTTGTGATGAGGCACAATTCTGCACAAACCATCCTCCGTGCCATTGCTATGACCTTCTTTCAAAGAAGGCCATTTTATGACACTGTTCACTTTTGACACGTTTGCTCCTTTTGACAATCGGGGTGAACATATCACCGTCGCCCATCGTTAATTCTGGCTGATTGCTCACCGCAGTTCAAATAATATTTTGACACCAAAATCGTGGACGCTTACATCGGATAAACGTGGTTTATCGTTTGAGTTATTGACTGCGTGGACATAACCGGAGGCATATTACGGGGATGAGAACAACGGCGTCTCCAAACTCCCGGTACGGGATAATGGATCCAGTGACGAGAGGAACGTTGGCACAGACCAATGAAACTCGACGACACGGAAGAATCCAATCAAGGTTTTATGACCACGTGAGGTGGTCACCTCTGTGTAGAATCCTGGCAGTTTATGGAGGAGTACAATCTGGATGTCAATGAAAGATAAGAGGTGGTAACCGGGATTACTATTCGAGACGGATTTGGCCAAATCGCTCTGACTGGACAGTCACTTCAACGCAATCACACGTTAAATCAACATAAATAGTAAACACGGATAAAACTAGCGGCGGACATGTTTGTCTGAATGCCGGACACCCCTCTACAATGGTAATCTTGTTCGACAATAGAACGCAGTAGATATAGTTTGATTACACATATATTTAAATGTACGTAAAGAACAATACAAGCGCAAACGGATTTCCCAAACAGTAAACAGCAAGTTTAGGCACAAATTGAACAATCACGGATTACACAAGCTTGCGTAATCGTCAACAAAATCAGTGATGCTACCACGCCAAAAAAATTGCTCATCATCTACGATTTAAATAATACATATCGGCCAGACGTACCTTTCCAGCGTATCGCCCTCCAATACTGTCTGTACTGGCAGGTAGCCAAGTCGGGGGTGCTTCTTAAAATACTTTTTCGAACGGAACTTGTTCTTGAACACTTTGGTGAAGTCACGCACATCTTCTCCCGATGTTGTCTGTGGGAAGAAACGGCCCGCCATTAGAACAAAGCATGTTCTGCCTAACGCCAGTCTGAATCAAGAACTGGCTGCTTCAGTCTCGTATAATTTATGCAGGTAACGGTGTGTTCAGCAAATAGATATCTCTCACATACAGTAGAACATATAATAATGGTAGCTGATTTAGTAACATAAAAATAGCAGAACACTTATTGCTGAATAATATGATTAACGGTAACTAATAAGGCATCCGATCCTGATCCTGTCTGGACAGGAAAACATCCTAATAATGATAACCGAATATTAATGAACGTACCAACTAAAATAAGAAGAAGAAAGGAACGAACGAACAACAACAACAACAACAACAACCGAACGACCTGAAATAATAAGGTTTCTTCACTGTCCGATAAAGGTTTATTCAGTAACTGATCCGGATCATTATTCCTCCACAAAATCCGACTCCATAGAATATATCCATAACTCATAACTAACAGTTGATCATCATTCAGGTTCCAAGATGCTTCAATAAATGGAAATTATCAGTTAGTTTTGGCTAACATGAGCTGCAGGACATAAACAATTGCTGTGTTAGATCAATAAACTGTTTAAGTCAATGAATTATAACTGTATGATATTGAATAAAGACATACTAGGATCTAGGTGTGACATGGACCAATTAGGTATGTGTCAAGACCAGTTAGGTATGCCATGGACCAGTTAGGTGTGACATGGACCAGTTAGGTGTGACATGGACCAGTTAGGTACGATATGGACCAGTTGGGTGTGACAAGGACTAGGTAAGGTGTGTGTCAAGGACCAGGTAAGGTGTGTGTCAAGAACCAGTTAGGTGTGACATGGAGCAGTTAGGTGTGTGTCAAGGACCTTGTAGGTGTTTGTCAAGGACCTTCTAAGTGTGTGTCAAGGACCAGTTAGGTGTGACATGGACCAGTTAGATGTGTCAAGGACCAGTGAGGTATGACATGAATCTGTCAATAAGAACAAAGTCAGTCGGTGCTATTTAGGCAGAAAACATAATAATTGAGATAACATGAGATATAATTTTTTTTATTAATCTTTTAGCTATAGATATAATAATCATTTCTGTCATTTGAACATATATCATGTTGGCACTAATCCAAATCTGTGTTTGTAATCTGTGTATCAAAGTACCTCCCAGGTTAATAAAATAATGGGAAAAAATATAATACCCACAATCATGATTATTATTATTATTATTACTACAAACAAGTATCAGCTCCCTTGGTCTCTCGATGCATCCAAGTTTCAATAACAAATCTTACTAATTTTACGTCCAATATATATGAACAACTTCCAGACATGATGAACTACAGCCAATCGCTGCCAGTCAGTCAAACAGATTACAGACGTTGAATAGACACAAATCAGATTGACCATAAACCTGTTACGAGACTGATTAGTTCTTGTAGCTGAAGTGAACAACAAACATTCTGTAATGATGGAGAATAAGATGAAAAAAAGGGACGGGATGGATGTGGTGTTTCGTTTATGTGGAGGATTATCGTCCGTCGGATGGCTAAATCTGATAAAAACGAATGCTACCTGGATATAAGTGATGAGCTACAATGAAAATAATCTGGACAAACAACCCATTGATTGAGATTATAGAAAAGATTGAAATAATAATAATTTCAGATCAACAGACCAAAGCTCAATTAACAGAACTGACTGACTTCTGTTGCCACCATAAGGGATATTTCCTGGCTGAAGCAATAGCACATTAGGCCACGGTTTCTAATACCAAAGTTCCAATCCTTGTAAGTCTGAAAGTTCTTTCATTATTCATTTGACCCGATTATTTTCAGAGATCACTCGGTCCATTTAGGCCACCGATAGCTGTAAAACAGCCAGTTTCTTGTTGATATTGAAATTTGTTCAACTTCTTCCTGATGGCCCAGTCCCATCTGGTGTAGATGGATGGGTAACCGATAGATGGAGCAAGCGTTCTGTTAGCCTCATCAGCGGCCATACCTAGTTCAGACTACATGAGGCCAGTTCATCAGGGAAACATCTCACGAACACAGGTACCGGTAATGCTCGGTTTTAAACCAGGACAGAAGTAAATAATAATAATAATAATGTAAACAAAATCTGTTTTACGATGATCTGTCTCCTAATATATCTTAAACTGTTTTTTTTTTATAGTTCAAATCCAGGTATTAGTACTCTAAGGATGCCATACTGTTATCACTGTCCTATGAATCCGTACAGTCTGATGCCATCAGTGACTTACTGGGGAGCATACCGTATTCATCTGCTGATTATTGGCACATGATCTATAATAAACAATCACTCTACGACCAGGTGGTCATATGTCAAGACCAGCAGCCAGTTGTGGCTTCGCACCGAGATGATGATGATAACGATGATAATTGACGTTTTACGGCCACTTTTGTGCACGTGGTAAGCTAAATGGGCCGAGCGACCTCCAAAGGTAATGAAGCAAAGTCAAAGATGAAACAACCTTCAGATATGCCTACGCCGAGATTCGAACACGGGTGGTAGTGATCTGTGGTCAAACACGCTACCGCTGGACCATGGAGGCGACCAGGCTTTGGACTGAGAATCACAGAGATTTCATTCATCCGGGAATTAAAACCCAAGTGCCTAGAGATGGATATTAAAACCCCTGTACAGTAAGAAACTGCTCGTAGACTACTCAGAGAATAGCCATCACAACAGTTATATGATAACTAGATATCATTGGGACGTAGATAAATGTCCCCATCAAGCGAACCATTACAGTTAATAAATTGTAAATAAATCCTCTAACAAAAGGATTAATGATACGAATGTACCAAATGGAACACTATTATCATGATAAGGAAAAACAAATGAAATTATCGGTTCCTGAGTAATATTTATACAGAGAACACACATGGGTAATGTAGGAGATTTGATTAATTAAGTCTGTTTCTAGGAGCAAGGCCTTAATAGAAATAAAGAGCGGTGGAGATAGACTACAGCATAATAATATATCTTCTAATAGACACATTAACCGGTAATAATGACAGGATATATGGAATAATAAACACTTATATAGTAATTAGTACAGCAATATTTGTAATTGTTTAGCAAAGGGAAGGTTAGGTGTTAGCTGTTCATTCAGAACAACTATCACACACACACACACACACACAGACAGAGAGAGAGAGAGAGAGAGAGAGAGAGAGATACTCACTGTTGTACAATACTCTTGCATTGGATGTGTTAATTTGTGACCCTTGGCCTTTCGTCCTGAGAAAAAACAATTCTGGCACATATCGAAATTGAAGCACCGTAAACATCGATATCTGCAATAACAATACTAAACATCGTAAACAATGATATTTATTATGACATGTATTGTAACATCACACATGGAGATGATCATAATGACAATGTGTGTGGCCAAAGAAAATAATTGAACATTTTATGTTACAATTCAAATTATCGATAAAATTTATAAAGAAGATTACTAGCTCCAAGAAAGGATCACCAATAATTAGAAATAGATTCTGATACAAACAGGTTACACACGTTGAAAGAGAAGATGGTCTTTGGGTGGGGTGGGGGGTTCTATATATTTGGAATACATTAAAATTAGTGATGCTGTGATAACTGTGATACTGTTTGATAAATGATGCACTGTTGTTACAGCCAGCCTGAACTGGCACACAGTTTGTTTCCATTGTAACATATTTCTTAATATGCCAATACAATTATTGAGCTGAATTATTTAATACACCTTCACAGACGTCTAATAAATCTGCTCATCCAGGTACAACATACGTGGCCACAGAGGTAAGAACCAGTCTGAACTCAGTACATGCTTTATTATAGAGCAAGCCATCATGGTGGACCCTTATCAACTGTCATAATGCAGTACATTATATATTGTAATATTAAATACTGGCCTGATATTACAATCCAGCTACTTCATGATGAATTATTCTTGGACCCCCCATAGACATAACCCTGTATCAAGTCCTCATTGTATAATAAAGTTGGTTAAATGGGCTTTAACATTTTATGAGGTAACATTTGGGATTATAATATAATACAATTTTCCGACATTTTGAAATCGTGTTAATGACCAGGGTTATGATATTTTCGGTATTGATCATGAGTAAATATGATGTGGTCAGAATATCATAAGAAATGAAAATCAGGCAAAAGGCTTGAATTGAGCAAACAGCAACGGTACTACCACCAACTAAAATGGATGATCCCACTCACCTTAAGCCTACAATGGGACACTCTTTACATATGTTACACTTGGCTTGATGTTTCGCCGTTTCAGAAGCTGCTATACGATGTAGAACAGGTAGCCAGACCATGGACTGAGGTTCCTGCTTCATCCAGTCCAGGAAGTCTCCTGCTTGGATCTCATCGCATCCCGCCTGTGCATACAATAAGGGCGAGGCAAAAAAGAGACACATCAATACACAGAACAATAGACAATAGGGTGCCTGGAAAGTGACAGGCTGCAGATGTCACATCTGGCATGGAATGGATAGTAGTGGGTATTATAGTCCACATGTTAGACGCCTAATAAACAACGTGTTCTATGGTTGACATATATGCCAAAGGACATCTTCCTTGGTTCATTTACACTGAATTAAATCAGCAGATGAAATATGTCATACCAAAGTTTTTGACATCTGATCAGCGACAGATACCACATTACCTCAGATGAAGTAAGGATTTCAACACTTTTTACAATGGCAGCTCTGGTGTAGATTGGAAAATTACGACCGATATTGCTCTATTTCCCGTGCTGCAAATCCCTATACCACACAGACACCGCACCAGATAAACTATGTATGTCATCATCTGATATACTGCACGTCAACAATCAATACAGAATAGATATGGTGTATGTCATCTGATATTTATAGACATCAATATCTATAAATTTAAACAGCCGAAGCAAAACAAAACATAACCTAAGTGGTTATTTCACCTCCACTCCCACTCTTTCCCTAACAAATTCATAAATCTGGTCAATAAATATAATTTAACTTATTGCCACAATGAAGTTCTGTAAAACTAGCAACGGGTAATAAAAGCTGACTACACATTTACGGTGCTGCCCTCGACTGAGTAACAACAACAACATCAGTCATTACAGGTGAATGAGGTAAGGGAAAATTAACGAAGAAAATATTTAATTAGAGGACAGGCAATAATTAATACATTAATGTAGATTTAATAAAGCATCCTTACTAGAAGGAACCATTCAGTTGTGCTACATAATGATATTAATAGCCCAACATGATTTATCTAAAACCCAATAAAAAATTTCAATAATCAATATTATTTATCAGCGAGATGAACATTGAAACAGTGTATTTTTTAAACAGATTTTTAAAAATTTCAATAAACAACTCACTTCTAATCTCTACCAGCAACCCATTTCACAGAATGGGGGTGAGCTGTTACACTAAATGGACAATAACCATATGACTTGAGTCGAGACACAGATATTTGCAACAGTATCTGGCTGAATAATCTGGATTTCTAAAGGATTACTTTTTAATATAAATGAGTACACACAGGTACTGAGGTGCCATGCCACTGAAGAGAAGCTGTTAGTAAAATCTCGAAATTGTTGCTTAAGCAGGTGTGAATATAGCTTTTGAAGAACTGGGGTGATGTGATCATAAAAATTATTTGTTGCTACGTGAACTGCACCATTTTGAATTTACTGTAGATGATTCACATTAAAATCAGACAGGCTAGATAACAGGGAGTTACAATAGTCTATGCAAGACATATCAAACGGCACAGATCATTAAAACAATCAGTTACAAACTCCAGAATCACCAATCATGGTCCACGCCAAGCCATAGTGAATTGGCAAGTCACACGTTGATTTACTGTGCCCTGAATGATCCAGATTTCACAATGATGACCCACAGTATGCAGTCACATCAAGATCCATTCATGGCTTGAATTAAGAGAACATGCCGTGCATTTTGCAACCAGGGTATGAAATCATGCTCGCCCACAGTATACAGCCATGACCCAGATGACGGCTCAGATGACCTAAAGTGAACCAGCCCAATAACAAACTCACTTTTTCGAAGCAGCTTCTAACAGAAGGTTCTATATTACTGCCACCAAAAGAGGCTATCTCTCCCAGGTGTTTTGGCAGCTGGAGACAGTCATGAAGTAACAAGCCAAGTTTGCGCTGATCAACGAAACCATTAGAATCGGCAACAAGACGGAATATATCTGAAAAGATCATCAGAAAGTAGGTATATCATAACTGGCTGAGTCTGCACACACACACACACACACACACACGACACACATCTGGTCAACTTACATCTGTATTTATCTTCTAAATGTGCTTTACACATAAGAATGATGCCCACTTTGAATGATAACAGCCGAAGATGTCCACTACGAGCACTGAAATGACATCATAAAGGCATATATTAATGTCAATATATATATATATATATATATATATCATATAGACAGATAGATACAGATTAATCTATACACTGAAGCAATATCACAACAACATATATTTCTGTTTACATAGGTACATATCGTATAGACAGATAGATAGAGATTAAATTATACGTTGAAATGTGACCTTTCATAAACAAATCAAATTCAACTTTGTTTCTATCAATATCATTAATACTGCTTAATACTCGATTGTAAATAATCTGCCAAACAGTTACCGAGTAGTCTGATCCATGATGTGTCTTACGTAATAATATTACAAGAGGATACAAACCAGCATCTGGGCTGATTTTCCAAGTTAAAATAATATCTGTCAATAGCCTTATTGGTTGTACTAAATATGGAAATTAGCTAATATTTTCTTTCTTCAAAATGATTAGTGCATCAATGAAATCACGTGAATCATCCTTTTGGGTATTGCTGAACACGGCCAAGAACTAGCCTTTGTCTAAACCACAAAAAAAGGTTGTAAGATTTTCCCCCCTAATTAAAAGTCAACACAATCCAGAGATGGGTACTTTGACTTTTCTTGCTGTGAAAAGGAATCTTTTTTAGAGTGATGCAACTGAATTCTCTGTTATGCAACCAAGCTAATTAGGTTTCACCGTTTGGACCATTAAAAAATAACTATAACATTTCTGAGGCTCACAACACATGAGTGATTTAGATGAAACATGACTCAACAGCTCAGCTATTTTCCTACAGCTAAACGAAAAGGAATGAAATGTTCATTTCGAATGGCTGCACACTATACGAAATCTGGCTCCCAAATGTCAGAACAAAGGACAACGCACATTCTGCACGTTTTTAAACGCCATCAAGTCGGCGACTTTACCTGTCAAAGATATTGAGCAACCAGTTGAGCACCAGATCAACGCAGAGTGGTATGCTGTTAACCTTTTCCGGATGATCTTCTGCTAACCCCTCGTACATTGTCAGCAGACAGTTAATAACCTCGATGACATCTATAAGACGATCGCTGACTGACTGAAAGCCATGACTCTGGAATGCCTGGTCAGCATGGTTCACATCTAGCAGGTCCACTGGGTGAGAGAACAAAATCAATCTTATTTCACCAAACAAATAATACAGTTTTTCAGAATGAAACCAGTTATCTATAAATAAGGCTAGCAATAAAACAAAACACAAGTTCAAAGTAAAATGGCAGCATGATCTGTGACTATTTAAATGACTGACTTGATCAATGGGTTTATTTTAATTGATTTAAAAGGCTTTTACTCGAAGTGCTCATTTAAGTTGAGTCAATAAGCAAGCACGGAACGCTTTTTAAATTCTACTGGAATTCCATGGCAAGAGTTTGATAACAAAAGTCCACATCAGATTTATTCGAATGGTTGTAGGAGCTGGAACACATCAAAATAACAAATTGTATAGAATTGTTTGTATGGTGAGAAAATAATCCTAGAATATAGCATGAAAAAAAAAATATTTATCTGTTACATCAGGTCAATTTGTACAGGAATATTTATGATAAGCTGAATGCTTGACAATGAAATGTTTCATAGATAAACTAAACTTTTGAGAAGTGACCTTGTTCCTGCTGCCTTACTTGAAACCGATGTCACAGAAATCCCCCTTTTTTATATATCTCTTTGAGCATCCTTTCTCATAATTTGATTGATCCTGTGTGTTTTATCACAACAGAACATTCTTGTAATAAATATAATGCTACCCGATAGAAAGTTTTGAGATAAATGACGTAGTTCCAGACTTGGTATTATACAGTGGTTGCTCATGAATATTATTTGTCGAGCAAACATTATGACCATTTCAAATCGAGTGTTAGATTTCCTACTAACTAAACCTAACTTCGTACAGAGTGATGTGGAATACCATCAAAACATCCAGCTCACAGGATTATCCATGAATTCACTCAGATCGCTAACTTGTTTCTAAACAAACCCAATCATGTAAGCATAACTAACTACATAATGGTTATCATGATTTATTTATATTTTTCTGATACGTGTCACGTGGAATAATTTCTGAAGGTGATATCGATACGAATGACATTAGCTTCTGACAAAAGCCAATATTTATCATGTTAATATAGTCTAGCAATTTCCTGACTACAATCAATATGCTAACGATGTAACATTTCAGTTTTAGGGCACTGCACTTTTTCACGTATCGTTGCTGACTTTTACCCATGATATTAGATCAGTACACGACGTCAGATGGGACACATGCGTTACTCACATCTGAGCTTCTTCTGAACCGTTCGTAGCTTCACTGCCGTCCTGTATGCCGAGAATCTAACATTGTTCCATTCGGTGAGTGAATCCAACAACTTTGTCATCTCCGGATGGTCCCAGTGAGTGGTTTCTGTTGCATGACTAGAATGACAACAAAAACAAATAAACATCAGCATCTACTGTACAAACATCTACTATCCGTGGACTTTCTGACATCAGACTGCCAACATCAGTCATGTTTGTTTAATATTTTCCCGTCTAAATGTTTTGATTAACTTTGGCACTCATCAGACTGGAGACATATGACTGAGGGGGGGGGGTGCAACTGCCCAGTTAAGCACTGGACTAACGCAGGTAACTCGATTCCATTCAAACTCGCACCGGTAGACTTACGGCACATCACTCTAACTACTGGGCTATAGTAATGTTTCGTCGTATCATCTCATTTCCCTGCGGAGTTGTTCCTCGGCCACACGTCTCGCATTTGAACTGCATTGAGGCGAAACTTAACACTCTTTCTATCTCTTAACCACATACAATATGGTGTGCATTGTTCCCAATCAACACTACCGGGCAGTACTCGGTATTCCTATACCACTTTAGCTTCCCGAGGGATTAAACAACATATTTTTGCTCAAATCAACTGTGGCATGGGCATGTGCTAAAGAAATGTGATCCTACTTCCTAATGGCAACAGCAAGACTCAAAACAAAAATACTTAGTTCAGTATCAATCAAAACAAACAAGTTGGGTTTGTACAGGTGAACAATAATAACATGTCCACTCTGTGGGTGGATATTCATTAAATATGGGTACATTCTGTTTAGACTGCTCACTGCGTGGGTGGATGGGTGGGTGGCTGAGTGGTTGAAGAGCTCACTGCGTTTCTGCTCTTCGTGTGGGTGGTTTACTGTCTGGGTTGGTACTCAGCACGGCTAGCCCCACATCCGAAGCTAACATCTTCATACTACCATTAGACATCGCACACAGAGCGTGATTTGTATGTGACAGCTCCCAATAACTGTCATCAACCGTCGCCAAGGACGCGTGCCAATCCAACGGATGGAAAGCGGGTGTCCCCTGATGAACACCATAATGGTACATCTTTCTACACACAGTACAGCCCTAAACAGAAGCCACATCGGATAATGATAGCATCACTTTGACACGAGGAGTGGGACAGGATTTCTACAAAATGTCACAGAATTCTGACAGTCATGGAGCACCGTCGCTCTAATTAGGTTGGGTGATGGGCCCGCTTTTAGCAGAATTATCACAGCTGCATCCGGGACACTCTTGGTCAAGAGCACGTCATTATAAAATGCCGTAAATGAACACAGATTGAAATATGTGACAAACGTGTTAATAATGTATGAAGAGAGAACGTCTATGTCCAGATATACGGGGAAAGATTACGACCACTCGTCATGCACATTCACGAGAGGGCAGCACCATCATTAATTCTGGTTTCTGCGTGAACACGACCATCAGACACCGACTGCGTCAATATATTCGCCACTTTCCACGGCCATAAACTAAATGTTTATGTTCTATCAACGAACTGACGCAATTGTTTCGAAATTACATCTAATAAATCATTCGTGATGACATCGTCTAGCAGGAGCGGAGAAAGAATGGAGCTATAACTGAGTGGCAAAAGCTGGACGTATGGGCAAGATGGAGTTTTGCGCCACTGCCAATTTGCAGCAACTGAAATCTCGAACACGTCTATTAACCTAATATAGGCCCCATCTCGGAATGACGTCACAGTATTGGTCTTTAGCACATTGCCACTGAACTGGCGCGGAGCAATTAAAGAAATTCTGCTGAAACACCATCAATATTTACAACTGATCAGATCTGAAACAGTGCATGAACTCTTACAACTGGGAGTATGTGAAGCAGAAGCTAAAAATAGTAACTTTCACAATTATCTAAATGAGTGAAATATATATATATATATATATATATATCACAGAATAGTCTCAATACTGTCTCCTACATTAAACAACAGGATACATATTAGTTACAAATGTAACCTCTAGTTGTCTTATATAACACATTTATTATGAAGCTATAATTAGAATATTTTCATGTCTGACACTTCACGATGAATTTTCTTTGATTCACTTATTTTTGTACAAATGTAATTGCAATGATTACAACCACTCAATCATGATTCCGACAGACTCTCTCGCACTCACGCACACACACACACACATGCACGCATGTACACACACACACACACACTCTCTCTCTCTAAATATATATATATATATATATATATATATATATTTCTCTCTCTCCCTCCCCCCCTCTCTCTGTCTCTCTCTCTCTCTCTGGGCAGCATATTTGTTTAAAATACTCAGATTAACTGATATACTAAATTAGTAATTGTAACAGTAATTGCTTAAATCCAACCATGAGTTTTTATTTATAGTTAATCTTGTCATTATATCTATCGGTAAGCTGAACCATAATAGGCAAATAACACAAATATAATAGTTACCTTTATAAAACTGACACATATCACCTTTAAGTGACCAGGGTTATTAATAGAAATGTATTCTTATGATAAAAGGACAAAAATTAGGAAGCACAATATTTTTGTACAATTTTATGGAACAACTACACTGGGGTGGGCACCAGTGTGAGGTAAAATGGGGAATAAGCCGGCAACGAGATCCGGAGAAATATATACCAGCAAGTCACGAAGTTCGTTTTTGGCATCACGTGACAACAATACCAGAATCCCCCCCCCTTTAGTCTCCTCCTGGAACATGCAGAAGGAAACAGTGAACTAGTCCTAAACCCAGCCTACTGGATTTATCACACACACACACACACACACTCAACCACACACACACACACATACCACACGCGCTGAGAGTCATAATACCATATATAACGGTCATAACCATGAACATTCTAAAATCTCTCAACGTTTCCAAATATGCTCTTACCCAGCCCGACAGCGATAGGATCACGTGACTTCCTTCCACTATCAGCCGATCACTGATCACACTCCTGACACACTTCATTGACTTTATCATCGACAAATGAATAATGGGGGGGTAAACTGTATTATACGTGGTCCCTGACTGACACTGAAATTACCATACACGCCATGACTGATGAGCGGACTATGTTTTTGGAAATAACTCGCCAAATAACAAAGACTACTGTCAATGATGATACCTAAGACGGGGGACCAAGATCAGATATCAGGACAGACTTTAGAGATGAACTTAGAAATTAAAACAAATCAAATATGATACTGTGATAGTACGCAAATCTGTATTATTATTGTCAATATAGATAAATGTACCAGTTATGAAAACAGATTAATTTACTGACTGACTGACTGAAAAATTGACTGACTGAAATATTGACTGACTGACTGACTCCCATTCACCAAACATTTATATCCAACCGTACTAATTATTAAAATAAAGTTAATTTTGTAATAAATGTACTGAATTATCAGAGATCTGTCTCAATCATCTCTACAAAAAACAAGTCCATGCATGCACAATTGGAGGTATTTAGTCCCCTGCAGAACCGTCCAGAGTTTGAATTCACGGTTCGAAATTCTCTGTGCCTTATTATACACAGCTAAAAAAACACGCACACCAAACACAACACACGCAGACAACACACACACATACACACACAATCCGTATTTCAGTATAACAAGTTTCTTCTTTGAAATCAGACCACAATGACTTGTCTAGTTGTTGCATTCATTCTCTCGGCCACGAATCTTTTTTTACCCACTACTGAAAACACACGCACGTGGGTGTATGTAAACAAATGGTTATTTAAACCTATACAGGTCATTCAGTAATATCCCGACCACGGATGGATAGAAAGAATGTAGGATAAATAAATAAAGAGACAAAAATCGCTACCGTTATCTAGTATATTATATACTTACTTGATGTAGTAAGGCACTTTGTTACTAGCTATTGCTCTTTCAAATGGATGATCTACAGAAGCTGAAAAGATAAAAATATGACAGATTATTATTATTATTATTCAAACATTTTAAGTGTGAACCAATGGTGCATACTTGTGTGAAAAATAATGTGGTAAAATTTTATTCATAATATTATGTCCAGTTATTGTTCTTATATTGTTACAGCGAAAAATGGATTTAGTTCTTATATTAAAAATTATCTGCAAACTAACAAACATGGTAACATACTGCTAAATACAGAAATAAGTCTATGCCAAACAATCAAGAATCCAACATGCTTATTAACCAACGGCGCATCAGTGTGTATTAATTGAGCATCATAAAGCGGGTGTGTTATCCTTTGGTTTGTCTACTGTCATGCATGATCAATTAGAACGCATGCTGATGCGTTTATTATCCAAACATTAACACGTTAATACTGATGACTGTCACGAAATGTATACATTAACAATTGACTGGTGACCGTTCTCAGTGAATAACATTGGCTGGACAGCTTTTTGTGTTGGTCACGTGATTTGGGAGAGTTTTACGATTGGACAAAGGCTATACATTACGAGATACACTACCTCATTATCTAGTTCACACTAAATACAACCGTTGGAAATCCAATAGCATTTAGTAATAACTTGATTACACAAGGTTGTATTATAACACATTTTATTAATCTTTTCTGCATATCTACTTCACATTATAATGTTGTTTTTTAATGATAAATAATAATACATTGGCCTACTATATTCAATTAGTATTACTATTATTACTATGACCAGTAAAACTCCTCAGCTGTTTAATAATTTATGGTAATGATCATACCTCAGCTCAGTCAACAAATTATCATATTTTTCACGTGTTATGTAACTTCTGTTAATGAAAAACCCATATATTTCATGCTATTATGATCAGATACTCGACATCAACAACAACCTGTACGCTGTGACCGTAAGCATAGTAACTGGTTTCTGATTGATGTCAGTTTGGAATTAAGAGAGATGTAACCAGTAGACAGTATGTGGTACTGATCATTGGTGTGTGAAAATAGGACGATGATGATGATAAGATTGATGTTTTACGGCCACTTTTGTGCACAAGGTAGGCTAAATGGGGCAAGTGACCTCCAAAGGTAATGAAACGAAGTCAAAGATGAAACAACCTTCAGATATGCTCATGCCAAGATTCGACCTCAGGTGGTAGTGATCTGTGGTCCAACGCGCTACCAACTAGACCACCGAGACGCCCTGGAGATAGGACAAAGTGGATGTCTAACTCTCATCATCTGCTTCTGTTCTGTACAGACAATTCTCAAATATTTTATAGCTTTACTGTTGCAGTGCACACACACACACACACAAACACACACACACACACACACAAACACTATCCGCTTGAATGTCACAAAGCCAACTAAACAAGAGAAGCCTATTTTAAACTATTGGTACTGTTTAAGATTATACACTCACTCACTCACTCACTCACTCACCACCACCACCACCACCACTACACCACCTACCACTCCACCTCCCACTCACTCACTCACTCACAATCAATCAATCACTCACTCACTCACTCACCATCACTCACTCACTCACTCACCGTTTATACAAGTATATTAATTTAGCTTCTTCTCATTATTGATCATATCAATTTAGTTATGACGTCACAGATGACAGATTATATAAATAACTCCTATATTAGCTAATCAGATGTAATGATCACTTATATAGATGTGGCACAGATGTGAATGTTGGACGACTGAGAGCGCAATTTGTTTATTTGTGACAAATGATTGGATGCGATCAGCAAATGTTACAATGTACCCCAAGCATCACCACGGGGAGGGGAGTAAACAGATGTAGTGATCAGATCTGGTACAGACTAAATGAGTGTCCAGATCAGTTCTACAGATGACATGCAAAAATCATGTGCGCAAATGAAACATCTGATGAGATCTACAGATGATATCTAGACTAAATTTATATTTCAGATGTATAGACCGAGCCCATATGTATGTGCCATCTTCAACAGAACACTTCATACCACAATTTACATGACAACAATCCCCATTATTGATGTACCATAAATATTATAATTATTACTATACCTGACACCTTCAACTTGTTAAAATTCAATTGTATGCAAATTTTCCTAAAGTCATACATCACCTCTAACTACACACCTACTCCCCCCACATCACAACATCACCCCCCCCTCCCCTAGCAGAAACCTGTACTTGGCAAATCTACCTCGCTATCAATCCACTAATTACCAGCGCAGAATCCCCCCACCCCACCCCGATGGTATTGTTATCTAATCTAAATTAGACTTAACCACAATATTGTTGCTGTTGATAACAATTGTTCAATGTTGTTGGTGATGTGAACACAGACAGCACTCATGTATTAACCATCTCTATCCCTCTTCCACCCCCCCCCCCGCCTCAATCACTTGCCACCTGTACATTTAAGGACAATGATGAATGGCCAGTGAATGCCAAATATTGGACATGTCCATATCACATCAGTGACGTTCAGGTAGTAGTATGGCGTACAGAGTAATGACGTCCAATACAGAAGGCCAACTTTGTGTGTGTGTGCACGCGCGTGTGTGTGAGAGAGCGTGTGTGTGTGTGGTGCGTGTGTGTGTGTGCCACTGTAATCATTTATCAACCGAAGTGATAATAATGATTGATCCTAGTGCTTGTCTAATGGATACTGCTGTTAGAATGATATTATGGATGCCATATAGTTCAGATGTGAGAGAGCCATTGGCTATAACAGGCAATGTTATGTATAGGATACCTCTGACGACTGTTTTCTGATGTTTCAGATGATCACTAGCATCACTAGCAACTGTATAGTAATGTGAAGCCTATGACTTGTAGTGGCTAGATTAGAAATAATAACTGGCCACTGGCCTTTTACCTACTCGCTGGTAGAGTCGGGGAGATATAAACAGCGAACCCGTCCGGATTATTGATGAATTGTTACGGATTTCCTTTCAATAAGTGGCGGCACAGGATACTTCCCGGGGGAGCTGAGAATGGCACCAGACTGTATACGTTCATTGACTGTATGATACTGATAGGGATGGATAGCTCGACACCTTAGAAAGGGGATTCTGGAGCTGAACTATTAAAAAGGCAACAAAGAACATCTCAGACTCCATGATATGTGGCTTCTGTATGATATGAGGATAGAAAGACTTGCAAGAAGCGGTTGTATGATGCCAGAGAGTTGACAATCTGATGGTATCAGTACACGCAGTGGGTGGTTAAGTTATTATTACGGCAGTGCAACAGTATAAAGGCTCATAAGGATATTGATTTGAGGTAATAAAATTTAATGTTAATAAATCTAAAATATACCCCCCCCCCCACAAACACACGCAGAGAGAAACAGATAGAGAATTGGTTAGATTTTAGTCATTTAGCCTTGGCACTCCAGGTCACAATCTGGATAATATGGCCAAGGGGCGACTCTCTAAGGAAACATCCTATAGACACAGGTGTGATTGGGTTTCGAACACAAAACCTGGTGGTTTGCAGTGCAGTGCTCTAACCACTGCACCATCTAAGCACCCTCATAGAGAGAAACACATAACCAGAGAAGGGAAAAATACAAATAATATATCACCAAATAAGCCATAAACCTTGTCACCATCCCATTAAATGACAAATACATCTCTGTGCCCCTTAATACCTCATATATATACACATATTATGCATGGGGCGCCTCCGTGATCTAGCGGTAGGGTGTTGGACCACATATCACTACCACCTGTGTTCGAATCTCGGTGTGGGTATATCTGAAGTTTGTTTCATTACCTTTGGATGTCGTTCGGCCCATTTAGCCTACCATGTGCACAAAAGTGGCCTTAAAACACCACCATCATCTACACATAATATGCCGTCAACTGACCAGGTAAAACAGTAACGACTGATGACGTTGTCTGCCTACCGTATGGTCTAGTTGATAGATTGGTAGAAAAATCACAGTACAGTAGCATGAGGTGAGCCCAATAGTCATCCCAGAACAATCTCTCACCGGCTGGCTGCCTTAATGGCAGGTAGCCATGGAGACAGGTGACAAAGGTCATAACAGTATCATAGGGCAGACAATGTGAACCAAATAATATCAACGTAAGTAAGCAACGAACCAATGGTCTGGAGCTCAGTAGTCAAACCTGTGTCTGGATCAACAAGACGATAATGCGTTTTATGGATGGAGGTTAAAATGTTCCGGAAATTCGCGAGCCCATTGAAATTAGTTTTCTGAAATTCTGTCGAAGCAAATTTGGTGTATTAAATTGGCTACCTGGTAAAGGTCTGGCGTGAAAATTTTAATAAATCAGTATACAAATTTGAATACCTTATATAGAATTATGTATTTCTACAAAAATAATAAAACTAATAATAATAATAATCAAATATATATCAATGTTTGATAGATGGTAAAATAACAAAAGGGTAAATTAATATTAAAATAAATACAAGTAAGGCATTTCATATAAGAACATCAGTTTGAAAATTACTGTTATTTAGAAATTCACTAATTTAACATTGGCTTGTCATACACTTTATGTGATCGACGTTCTCAAACTGCTTTGGAAAATGGTTTCTTCTGAAAATCTGACAAAACTACAGATTGTTACTCTGAGAAAACAGACAATTTTATAGACAGTATAAACTCGGATGGATCTTCTGACGATTAATTATAAAATTCCAATATGTTGATGAACCTCAAAGTCACTACCTTTAGATTAGATTACCATAAAGGCTGGTCGACAACTTTAAACGCTATACCTTTAGACATTATACAGATCATATATATCAAAGTTCAAACTAAGTTCCTAACAATATCAACTACTTCACTCTACGAGCTAACTTATATGATCAATACTAAAACTGTACATCCATGTTTAATTGCCTTCACACCCCAGAGATATCTATCTTTAAATCCTTAAATATATCCGTTTTATCGATTTTCAGACAATCTAATCAGTAACACTGATCCAGTCGCATCAGCAGATATGCAACGATGATTATTGATGTACAGTTAATAGCCATCCCCTATTGTATTCAGTTAAAGTACCACTCCAAAGACACATGTTAAGGGCCATCTCCCACAACACCTTGGCATGGATTATTTCGTACGGCCTTATTTTTTAGTTACCCGTTGCGACAGGTTGTGGGAGCAATTGTTTTCCCCCCAAAAATATCCTAACGGGTATCACTTTTTAGAAATGTTAAACAATCAGGTAGGTGTTGAATATAATGATTGGGCTAAAGACAAAATAAAGTTATACTTACTATGGTAATTAATGTAAGATATGCCGAAACGAATCTTTATTAAAAAGGGTTGTCTAAATTATTGGTTTTCGTTTTGATATTAATGGCAGGTATTCCATCATACTGACAGTCACGTGGCTTTTGGAGACTGACCCCCCCCACACCTCCCAGTAACGAGAATCCAACACGTCAGCCATTATAAAACACAACATAAAGCGTCTAATCTGTTTATCTAGAATACTGTGGGAGAGAAATGTGGAAAGTGTCACGTATTAGCCCGTTATCGTCTGCATCTGGCCATACACTGATTGAATTTCGAACATTTTGCTTACGGCAATACCTGAACTATAAGAATGCTCCACAGAAGATTAACGAAAAACGCCACCAACCAGTTTGTCATAAGGTGGCTGTTAATAGACGCACAGATAAGACAATGAGAGGGAAATAGGTAGATGGAAAGACCGGGTCGGTGAAACAAGAGACTGGGACACACAGACACACTAGCAAGAAGGACAGATTTAGAAAAAAACAGGACAGATAGAGACATGGACATACAGGCAGGGCTATGATAAATTTTAACAGTTAAAAAAGCACATTAAAACTGTGAATACTATTTGTAAGACTAACAAAGGCAGGGTGCCTTCATGGCCTAACTACTAGCGCAGTGATGACTGGTGTTTTACGGCCACTTTTGTGCACATAGTAGGCTAAATGGGCCAAAGGTAATTAAGCGAAGTCAAAGATGAAATACCCTCCACATATGCTCACGCCGAGATTCGAACTCAGGTGGAAGGGATCTGTGGTCCAACGAGCTACCAACTAGACCCCGGTGAGCCCCAGTTACGCCATAGAGGCATCCGTATTGTGTCAATGACTTGATCACAGATCTATTGCGACTGGGTTCAAACCCTGGCTAGTCCGTGTCATAAGGATGTGTCACTTTGCCTCACTATCGTTGGAGTTCGCTCTGCCCATTTAACCACCGCGTGCACAAAAGTACCCCAAAAATTTACATTTTACATTTCTAAGGCTAATTACCTAACATACTTGATTAAAAATATTTTGTTAAACCTTCAGGCATGCACAGCGCTGAAAACATGGAACACAAATGAACACAACAAGTCCCTCTATTTTTATCGCCAGATATTAACGTTGACAGTCAAGCGTTTTTCCTCCCTTCGCCGTGAGCAAATGAGCCTTCTTGTAAGAACGCCACAAAAGACCCTGGCACCGGTCTCCATGGCAACGATCTTAGTTATGACATTAAAACAGAACGAAGATGGCAATCTGTCTTGTCCGGCGGCCATATTAGTCAGCCCGTCTGAGACACTAATGACGACATTTTACGCACAGAGGCACCTGCAGACGTCCGACAAAATGTTACGCCCCGCAGTTGGCTCGTCTGACGAATGTGTCATACGATGGCAATAACAATTGCTCTTCTCGGTCATGGCGAGATAACGAACAGTTCTTAAATGCCAGGAAACAGAGGGCATCTAGAATGAAATGTTCCACTTTTTATTCCTGCTTTCCGAGTTTGGAATAATTCTGCATCAGACAAGAAAGGCAAAAAAAGTTGACAAACGAAGAGCAACTGTACGCCAGTAGAACGGCCTTCCATCCTCAATGTCGGTTGTCGTATGTTCCCATGTGATGCGAATGGTATGGAAATAAAACAGGGTTCATACACATTTTGACATCTCAGATTCCAGGACTTTCCAGCACCTTCCAATGTCAAATTCAAGGACCTTTTCAACGAATTCACGAACTTTTAACATGCAAAGATAAACCCATATTTCGGAAGAAGTGTAATGGCTGAATTCCTGTACGCTAATGATTAGAAATATAGATCTATATGTCCAAATTCCAGCACTTTCAAGGACCTCTACAAAAATTCCAGGACTTTCCAGGCCTGGAATCAAAATTTTCAAATTCCAGGACTTTCCAGGTTTTCAAGGACCTGTGCGAACCCTGTAAAACATAATATTTTAAAGTCAAGCTGGTGCAATGGTGGGCTAAACGAACCGACAAATTTCCAACAGAAAGGACGCAACGTCAAAGATGAAACAATCACCAAATACAGCTGGCCCAGGGATTTAAACCCAGGCATTACAGATCTGCAGCTCACTATTATACTACGTCAGTCATCAAGATATCTGCTTCAGTTGAGTGGTATAGAGAAATGCTCATTTCAGCCAGGCAACTTACTATAAAACTATCACAAAAACTAAACTAAGCTGCGCGTTAAACATCTTTCTCCACAGATAACCGAACATAACGAAAGACTATGAAATAAATAAACTAAATACCACACACAAAGAAAACGCCAACATCCATTGAATTTCAACTCTGTTCGTAAAGTAGCGGTATTTCCAAATCAGCTGACTTTTATAAGTTATGATGAAAAATTTCAAAATGGCTTCCAATGCCTAAACTTCGTACAAGATAAATCAATCGGGTTAACTGATGAGAGAGAGAGAGGGAGATTTTGTTAGCCGAATAAAAAATTGATGAGTTATAGAAACAAAAGAATCGGTATTACCAGAAGGTAATCACTAATTTATTACCCTTTAGAATCTCATGACAAAAGGCCCGCTGATGGGCAAATAATACGTCACTACTAGGTGTTGAACCCAGGGCAACGGATTGGCACGGAATCCAAATGTACCTGTCACAATATATTTTAGAACTGCCACGCAGGTAAGAACGATGCATCTTTACAACAGTGAGTGATTTATTTGTATTTGGCTTTGGTCACACTTGGGACATATGGCTTAGGGGTGACTCTCTGGGAACCATCTCCCAAATATAAGTAAGAGTCAGATTCGAACGCACAACCTGGAGGTTTCGACAGAACGCTCTAACCACTATTCTATCCGACTGGCCTCCTCCATACGAGAAGCTCTACTGTGTGCAGTCATCCAATTGTATGCACCACTGGAACTCAAACTATGAGAACAGTGGAATCTGACGCAGTACAACTGGTTGACGGTGCCATTAACTAACACAATTACTCTTTCTGAACTGAACCATTCATTATTTACACATGACATTGCCACTTACCCGATAACAAATGCTGAGAGTTCGGACCAAATTCACGAAGCGCGTCCTGTAACTTGTTAAGTCGGTCCTCGATGGCCGATTGCAAATTCTTCATTCTGTAAGTTGTCAGTTAAGAGACAGTAGTGACTAACCGTACTCGTACTCAGGTGTGTTGGACTTTAGAATAATATAAATACCGGTGGCTCCCGAAGAAAAACCACAAACCCGGCAATGAACTGTTAAACCAATTTAAATAGATACCTGTTATTTAAGTCTTCCAATCTCCTGATGTTCTTGTGAGACAAGACGACGTTCATCTCATGGAATTGGTTAGCGATGTCGTTAACATCATCCACTTTGTTCTGTATTGGAGATGTTCTCTGTTGGAAGGCCTGCCAAATATCAAAATGTCGTCAAATTATTGATCTAGAAAACATACAGTTATCAATATGTACAGCATCACTGTATAATGGCATCGCATTATCCCTCCCACACACGCGCGCGCGCACACACACACACACAAACACACCTACGCACATACACATCCTAATAAGCACCACCTGTGGGTGACATTTAATCCAATTCTAGGCCATGTATCTAACATGACATTGTTATTTATGACCCGACACAGTTACTGATGAAGCACACCTCCCATTACAGACTATAAACAAAACTCGCAAGACAAACTAACGTGAAACGAATAGAATTTAATACGTCACAGTAATAGTACGTCAGGTTGTCATTGTTGATGGCAATATAATAACCATATAATATAAACTACCTAATGAGACTAAAATTATAATGACCTTGTCTTTTAGTAGACCCTTAAAAAGTAGGTGGTTAGTGAAGGCGGATGGTAGTCTGGGAAGGTTTCACTGTCCAATGGCCAAGGGTGATATCTAGGTATCAGACTAATGACGTTTTACTTCACATTATTATTATATAGTCCACGATAAAACATGACACAAGAGAATCTCTGGTATTTACCCGGGAGTCCTCTATAGACAATAGTAAATAATGATGAGATATTGCACCTACCCTTCCCCCCCCCCACACACACCACTAAACACACACCTTATATAGCACCACATTGATATTTGAATTTCAATCTTCATATTTCTTTATCTGAGAAGCTATAATTGTTCTTTGTTCATTTATAACTCTATATCTAAGCCTACGTGCCGTGTGTTCAGTATAATAATAGGAAACGCTTCATCCACGTATGACCTTAAATGTTGTCAGGATTTCAGCAATATTCTGTTCCTATCTCTATACAATAACTTCAGCCTTCGCATTAACATTAGTTTGTTCCACAACCGGTGACGCCGTCTTAGAAAGTGACGAGTAGTGGTCTGCGAGAGAGGCTACTAAAGTGTGTGTGTGTGTGTGTGTGTGTGAAAAGTAGCAGAATTTTTGTAATCCTCTAAGCACACAGTGCACGAAGTACATAAAATACGGTATTGATTTGGGGCATCCAAGCCTGGTAGTACAATGTACTGGGGATCTCTAGATTGTGTGATCAAGTCCCAGCGTGGCTTGGAACTGAGGGATGTTTCAACCATCACTAAAAAGCTTCAGTCTAATAATCTCATTTCCTCGGGTGGTAGGACTACTTGACCATATGGCTGCTTTAGTTCACTGATTCATAGAATTCACTGCCATTATCAAACACCTCACAAGAAAGAGGTGTATTTACATTTCACAGCTTGCAATTAATTCAGCTAAGTACAAAATAAGCAACTGAACCCGTCAGTGAAAGCATAAATAGCAGCGTTCTGACCAACACGAACATACACACACACACACACACACTGAGTATTTTACGATATTTGGGTTTCACTGATATGATTTATCTTAACCAATACAAAAAGAAGATGGGTATATGATATGGATAAACAATATGTAAATGATAATCATGATTGACAGATGAAGTGAACGTTTAAATTTAAATAATGAAATGTTTACAGGTATAATATAATTGCGTGCGTACGTGCGTGCGTGTGTATGTGTGTGCGTGAGCGGCACGTGTGTGATATCCCACCGTCCCCCATCCACCTATCTCTATATATGTCTCTATCTATCAATAGGTATGTAATCAGACCAATTAGATAAACCAACCTACAAGAGATGCATACATCCTCTATACACATCAACTAATTACAGCTCAGTGATAATCTAACTACAGACTAGAGCTAGTATAAGCCAATCTACAGGAGCAGTGGAGCAGGACACGTCAGTAATTGTGCTCACAACTTACAGGCACAATAACAATCATTAACCAGACCAGCCTCTACAGACAACTAGCTGCAACACAGAACCAGCCACGTCAACCAGCTACCGAGAAAAACCAGCCATCGGGGATAATTAGCCATGGAAAAAAGATAACCAGCTACTACAGAGAGAGAGAGAGAGAGAGAGAGAGAGAGAGGTGGCCACAGCATAGAACCTGCTGCAGAGAGAACCAACATAAATGCAGCTACATAGAGAACCAGCCAATCTCTCCCCTCACTCGCCAATAGTCTACTTTGCTACATAGAGAACCAGCCATTCCCCCCCCCCTCCAACTCACCCGCAAACCAACAGAGTCTACTTTGTTGCCAGATTAACTTGTCACCTCTCTCAGACCCGACCACTTCAAGGGCTAACTTTACACCAGGAGGCAGCACATTACCCTGTATATTTAGTTATTAGGCCGGCGTACAAGACCACACGCTTTCTCCACCACGTACCAACTGGTCTTTCAGACTGGTCTTAGCGGCTAATGGATGACACCGACGGAGACCCCCGTTCCCACCATCCCTCCTCCCCCACCTCCGGCGACGGTTGAGCCGACAAAAACCCACCTCACCGGATGATCTAATATTGGCCGCTAGACCGCTGAAAGGAATGAAATTGCCTCACGAAATATTGGTCACGCCACACAACTCAAGTCACCTTGCTAATGGTAATCATCGTCCGACGGACTGACCCAATGACCGACCCTAAAACGGTCCCGTCCACCCCCACCCATCGCGGTTAGCTAGCCGAGAGACGTCCCCATTTTGGCAGTCGGTCACCTGTAGGGGCTTGGACAAAGGTCAGTAGAATGGTTTATGGGTGTGGCCCAGTAACGATGTCTCCCTCGTGTTAATGACCGTACGAAGAATATATACGCCTGCCGAGGCGCAGCTTCACGATGCCATTTACGTGTCACCAAAAGATAGATACGTTATCCAGAGATGTGAATGGCGTCCCACTGTTTCCGGTTCTCTTCTGGAATGGTCGCTGTAGGTGTGTAGTATTTCAAGTGGGGTTCGGGTAATACGTGGACGTTAAGGAAACATACAGTGTATATATATATGGTGCACTTCATCGATGTCACATCTGTAAACGTCTGCCTCTGTGGTCACAAGTGATATATGTATACCACTGCCAGTGACTGTATGGCTGCTTGTGGGGGGTAGGTAGGGCGTTAGTGTGGGTGTTTCGGTTGTGGTAGTGTTGGTAATGTGTGTCAAAAAAGTTTGGTTTATTTTGTACTCTCTCTCTCTCTCTCTCTCAGGACTCAAAATACCAGTCCTGAATAGCATAGCCTGGCCCCCCCTACCCGAGGGTTCCCCTGTGTGTATCTCTCTTTCTCTCTGTCTCTCTCTCTCTCTCTCTCTCTGTGTTCATGTGTAGTTTTGGTAGTGTGTGAAACAGCACTGGCACAAAGAAACACAAATCATAAATACAGGTAACTGGATATAGAGCAGGGACTTTCTTTCCAGTTGAGATGTGCAATATCTCGCCAATCCCAGTAAGTCGCTGTGGATCACATCCTAAAAGGTGCGTACACGCAGGTCAGAGCACGGCTGTTGTCGAGAAGGTCTAACCATCTAACAGACTATATTTATAGCAATATCTTAAATGCTATATTTTTCTTCAAAGCACCAGTTTTCAAACTATAAACCTTTGCTGTCACAGTATATACTGGCTATAATTGGATTTAGCAAAGGCTTTTTACACCAACAAACTAGTACTGTAAATATTACACAGCTAATGCGGTTAATATAGAATACACAAACCAGGGGAGGCTGTCCTGTGCTACTGGCACCAGACCTAAAACCGGATTTCTGTTACTGAATCAGAAGTACAAATAATGTTTTAGTAGCATACTTCGTCCATTAAAGTAATTTATACGCTGGATTCCCAATCCCCAAAAAGGAGAAAAGGGGATAAAATATACAGATCCAGATTAACAGTGTTCTATGTTGGTGTCTGTCCACGGCTATGTATATAAAGGCCAGTATTCATCTATCCAATAAAGACGTATGTAAACAGGGCAAAACTGGCAACGACCAAGTGGTCTCCAGATACCAAATACAATATTACTATCACAAGATTGATCTAATCCAAGAGCCAATGACACTCACAGTGTGTGTGTGTGTGATCTGACCAGCCACTGATACTGACCTTACAATGATCCACTTCCGCTGCTAAGTTCTCCACAAGCAGATCATCCACAAGTTGCCATTTTGACTTCTCCCTCTCGGCATCGTTCAATCGCTGCTGCAGGTCATCGAGTGCATTATGGAAGAGCACCATTTTCTATGGGAGACCAAACAAAACATCACAATTAACCCGCCATTCATCACCGACAACCCCTCACCCTGAGGCAACAATTTCTTGCCACGGATCAACAATACACCAATATAAATCACTAACATTTATTATTCCTATGCGGTTTCGTCAAACAAATCAGCCGATAATCAGTAAAGGAAATTGTCCATTACTGGCATTAAATTAGCATGAAAGTCATGATATTGATAATTTTTAGGAATTTCAAACTCTTATGATTACATACGGTTATGAATGATCAAATTAGTTACATAGAATTGGCACTTTTTATAATTTTTCCCAGAACCTTTCTCCGGGAACTGATTCCTTCTATAAATGGCCTACAAACAATCCCGGCGCCAAATTTGCCTGGACTGCATTTAATCCAGAGTCAATATCAATGTCACGTGACCCACCTCCAGAGTTTCTTCCAGTTTGTGCTGCCATTCGTTTGACCTTTGGTTGACCTCAGCCCACTTCCTGTTGAGCAGGCGGACGTGGTGGCGGATCTTTTTAATGATATGTCGCGCTTCCTGTTCCGGAGTCATTTCGGTGCCACTTCCCTCGGATTCTGTTCGAACAAAGCATCGCTGATTAATGGACATGGCTCGGCAGTAGGCTCCGGCACTGGCATTACGCATTCCATATACGAAGACAAGAAATTAATGACCAACTCGCCAGGAGTAATGCCTATCATTGACAAACACGTCACTGGCATGACATCCTCCGGTCGTGAAGATGACCGATCCTTGTTTTAGACGTGACCAGGAAATGCTATTATGACAACGTTAACGTTTACTGAATTCTTAAATACGATCCACAGACCGACATATACACAACAACAAAACTGGACTCAACGGGATGAAATAAATGCACATTTGCAATGACCATTTTTGCTAAATATTTCACCCTGTCTAAGAAACGAGGTCTGGGCAGATCCCTGAAAAGGGGATTAAAGTCACGAACTGCTTTGTGAAATCCAGATTATAACAGACAGATAAAGAGACACGAACACCATATATCATGATTGGTGTCGTGGTGGTGTAGCCATTGAGTTGTGGACAACAAAATGAGAGGCCATGGGTTCATATCTACCTACGATCATCGGATCTCTCATTTGTTCACTCGCTAACTCATCCTTAAATAACTACCTCCCTCATTAGACGGGATGTGGATGGTTGTGGAACACCCATTTCTAGATGGCGCCTGGTGCACAGTGGTTAAAACGCTGCAAACGAAATTCAAGTCAGGGTTCGAATCCAAATAAAATCTGTACTTCCAGGATGTTTCCCGATGTAGTCGCACCCCTCAGCCACGTGTCTCGATCTGGAGCGCTGACATCAGGGCTTTAGGTTATTAAGGTCTGTAAACCAGGAGTAAACTGTGGAGTTTACTACAGAAACAGAGTTAAAAAAGGGTTCACATCTCAGCAATTAGGGAGTGAGCAAGTAAGTCAGTGAGTAAGTCAGTGCCCGAGTACGGCTTAATGATAGATTGCCATTACAGGAGGGGGCTCATTCTAAACAAACCCTAAACCTCAAATCTACAGGAGTTATCCCAGAATGAAACAATCGCGACGCTTATATGCCATAAATTGGCTAAATGGACTTGATATGATAACACACGCACCATTGAACCCTCGGCGATGTTATCGCTCGTGTTTTATGGTTCCCAAAAGAAGCACAGAATCGAACAGTGGCACACCCAATTGTTCGATGACAAAGCCATATGAACAAACGTAGAAATCCTGTCATACTGTAAGGCTTAGTTTCCACATTGCTAGGCGACACCCGTAACGACCAGTGTCCTTTCCTTGAACAAAAGAGTAAAGGAAATGATTATCAGCAAGTGTATTTTGCTTTGTTCACACCTGTAAATATTTTGAAATATTTATAACAAAGTTTGGTCCATTTGGGAAACGATAGTTCAGTTGAGTTACTTAGGCTCGGTGCTTAGTCGCATCGGGAACATATAATGGTCAAAGGGTGAGACTACCTATGGACACATCAGACAAACACAGATAGGAGTTGGATTTGAACCTACAAAAGCTGAGGTTTACAACACAACATTCCAACCACTGCGAGCGCCATCAAAGCACCCGGATTTGCGAAATTAGAAGATACACACAACCAAAGCGGTGTCTGTTATAAACTACACAATGAATCTAACACATTTTAATGGCAGGCAACATTTCATGACTACCCGGAGCCCAGAGATGATCAATCGGTTGTCCTTGCTGAGCTTTGCCAAAGGGCAAAAGACTATTTTGTCCTTCAGCTGTGATGGGTAACCTGATGATGATGATGATCATCATCATCATCATCATTATCATCATCACCTCTGTGCGGGGATTTCATCAGATTTCCTCCTCCAACAAAACAGATTACGTGGGGCACTGTGTCTCTCCAAAGGTAAGTACGATGACAGCATAATAACCAACCGTTATATCAATGACATTCAACTCGGGCTGTTTGTGACGTTTCTAAACAATGGCACCGAAGCGAGGCTCCTCGAGCCAGAAGATGCTAAGTGACGAGAAGACGGCCACAAATCCCCAAAGATGTCAGTACTATGTATTAACTGTGAAAAACGAGGTGCGTGCTTTAATGGTCTTCTCCTCAATTGTGGGGAGATGAGGCTGGCCTTAAACATCATTCGCATCACATGACTCTGTTACTCATCACCGTAGCACCTACCACTCAGAGCACGTGGCCTGCTATTTATATCCTGAGACATGTTACTCATATCAACGTGACCTATCACCTATATCACAACTTTCTAGTGATATGTCAAGGCAGCACGACATGACCTGCTACGCATATCACACAATCATATCACTCATATCACACAATCATATCACTCATATCACACAATCATATCACGTGACCTGTTAATTATTTCACAAACCTATTACATTACATGACCTGTAATAATACATGAGATAATATGATCAGATTAAAGTTTTTTTGACTGGAAATTAAACATCCCATTGACACACTACGGTTTTATCCTAGAACCCGAAGGTCAGATTGCAATGTGCATGCAAGTGTGAGTGCACCCACATACACACAAATACATGACAACACCATGCTGAAGAGCTAGTCAGGGCTGAACAAATCACCATAAAAATGTTTATCCAGAGTCACCTCCTGTTAGTTCACTCTAAAGCAGGCAATGAACCAATGCTTCACCGACAACACATGGGATCTAGAACATCCCGGGGGGGGGGACGTGTAACAATAGGCTGTACACAGTGACTGTTAGAATACATAAAATGGTGGCCAGCATCTGAGGATGTCTATAACTGTCCCTGATATAGCTGCTGCCTCCCTGAGAGGAGACAGTGATTTATTGTGGTACAGAGGGGGGGGGGGGAGAAGGTTATTTTACCTATTATTGAGTGAAAGAGTGAGCTATTTATTTATCCTCGACGCCAGTCACAGTTAGAACATACGGCCGAAGATGGGTATAGGACTTGGGATTCGAATCCGAACTTGGGAGATTTGTACCACAATTCTCAATACACTGCGCTATCTATCAGAGCTATCAGAAGTAGAACGGAGCCAGATTACAGAGAGAATAGGAAAATAACATTGAGGGAACGTCGGGGACAAGAACAATCGTACGGAATGTAACAAGATCTAACGTACAGTCACTGGCTGTGACATAAATCTACGCGGCATATATGGACCAATTAACATGGCCTACAGCCTAAAATCTACATAATTTGTTCTTCTTGCTCGTGCTGTTGTCGTTGCTGTTGTTATTGCTGTTGTTCCAGTGCTATACCCGACTTGGAAATCTGAGCTGGAATCCATTAGTAGTATGGTGGCTGGGTGGGAGGGGGACGTATGGGGGGGATATTTATGTCCACGAAGAGCGTCATAATGGTGAGAGATGATGATGATGAGCTGTTTGTGAAGTGGAAATGTCAAGGAAATTATAGCACCAACTGACAGGAAGCTGATCATATTGTCTTATCGTTGGTGGGCTCTATGTGATGATGGCTGGTCATTTAGTGGACTCTCTCTCTCTCTCTCTCTCTCTCTATCTATCTATCTATCTATCTGTCTGTCTCTGTGTGTGCGTGTCTATGTTGGTACATTGGTGTGCGTGGGTATGCATGTGCTTGCGTGTAGGTGGATTTGCGTGTCGGTATATATATATATATATATATATATATGTGTGTGTGTGTGTGTGTGTGTGCGTGCGCGTGTGTGCGTGCGTGAGTGTTCACACCATCAGACAATAGTTCGGGATAAAGCAATGTTATGTAACCGTAGCCAAGTGATGACGTCATAAGCCACGGTCATCCGGATCAACTGTAATGACGGTTTACATTACCAGCGACCATAGTCTACAATAATTACACACACCAGATGTCATTACTTTATAACAACACATCGTCCTGGTCTGAAATGTTATTCATTGATTCCAGCTGTAACTGTGTCAGTCTCTACCCAACTTATTGCACATCACAGCTGGATTCTAATAATATCCCGGCTGCACAGTCAGGCCACAGTCTAACCCATTTAACTCATAAAAGCAGTTTAGCCCGGATGTAGAACCTAGTGTACAATTAATTAAATTAATACCTTCTGTACACAACTCGGTGTCTAATACTTACACGGTATAAACACTACTAAACACTAATTGCCGACTGAGATTATGTTCCTGCCGAAAATACGTTGTGTTATATTTATCACAACACATTTCTTTGTGTTCTCAGTATTAAAATCAGTGAGTGAATGAATGAGTGAGTGAGTGATCGTATTGGTTAAGCGCTGAGCGCTGGTCTCACCTGTGACATATAGTTGATCGGGCCCTAATGAAATACGATGACCAAGTCTTATTTCATTAAAGGATGAAATATTGAGACAGACATATCATGATTTGACCCCAGGACGTGGAATTGTCCAGGCCAGTGTGCTACTAACTGTGCCATGGGAGTGCTTAACCCACATCTTCACTACGAAGCATCTTAGAGCGACTATATTTGAAAAGTGCACCATCACCACCACCATCATCATCACCACCACCACCACCACAACCACCATCACCATCGTCACCACCATCATCATCATCATTATCACTACCACCACCATCACCACCATCATCATCATCACCACCACCGCCATAACCACCACCACCACCACAACCACAACCATCATCACCACCATCACCACCACAACCACCATCATCACCACCACAACCACCATCATCATCATCACCACCACCACCATAACCACCACCACCACAACCACCATCACCACCATCACCACCACAACCACCATCATCACCACCACAACCACCATCATCATCACCACCACTACCATCACCATCATCATCATCATCACCATCATCATCATCACCACCACCACCATCATCACCACAACCACCACAACCACCACCATCATCACCACCACCACTACCATCATCATCATAATCACCACCACCACCATCATCATCATCATCATCATCAGAACAAGACAATAATTCCGGACTGCTGTGACACAATACATTCTCAGACTGTGTGCCTCAAGTCACCACTCGCTTCCGACCCCTCACCCAAACATCCCTCTGTCCCACACCATTACCTACTTCTATCCCGAGATTCTATGAAGATATTCCAATCACGTGTCACACCTCCTCTTCTCCACCACAATATCTAGCCATCCTAACTCTAGATTCCGGATACCCAAGATGACCACTGTCCCAGTTATTTCTTTGTCGCCATGGTAACGTATTCATCTCAGTTTAAACATTTATTCAGAGCCCCGGTCTTGGCAGCATAATGTCAAACTGCCCTAGCCGTGTCCGGATGATCTATCAGCCGGAATCAAAGCCATTACGTCCTCGTCATCAGTTCTATGGCTGGCCTGTGTCAATACTTCTTCGTCAATTTCAACATCAGAGTATACAGTTTTATTGTTTGTGCTACTTTGCGCCTAAATGTGTTATATTCACTTTTCCATTTTGCTTTACTCTGATACTTCAGCTGTACTCATACTTCAGCTGTACTCTTATATTTCTGCTGTACTCTTATACTTCAGCTGTACTCTTATATTTCTGCTGTACTCTTATATTTCAGCTGTACTCTTATATTTCTGCTGAACTCTTATACTTCAGCTGTACTTTTAAGACCTAACTGAATTCAGCTGTACTCTTATGCTTCAGCTGTACTCTTATACTTCAGCTGTACTCTTATACTTCAGCTGTACTCTTATACTTTTGTTGTACTCTTAAGATTTCAATGAATTTAGTTTCATTTCTTTATTCGATGGTATTCTACTACGGCTTTTAAATATTAGAATATATCATTTACACACACACACACACACACACACACACACACTAATACATCTATCCATCCATCCATTCCATCCATCCATCTATCCACCCATCCACACCAACGCCAACCCACAGATACAGTGTGTGTCAATCAACCCCCCCCCCACAAATCATAAAACACAGCCAAGCATGGGGCATATACATAACATTCAGGCTCTCTTCAGCCTATAAAATCACATCAGCCATAAAAAAGCCTAGTGTCTTAGATGTCAACCTTAATTTAGCCACAGAATGGGCGAGCATAAAATGTTATGTACAGACCAGCCGTAAGACGGCTTTATGTAACATAAAGCCAGCCTACTCTTGCTCTCGGTTCTCAACTATATCAGACTGGCAACGCGCAGCGACCGCGGTGTAAGGTTTCAGTTGGCATTGATAACAATATAAACATCTTCATCTGGCCCCGCTTTGGGCTAAATCTTCCCTGACATCAAACATTTTCCCGACAATCAGCGCGACATGATGGAATTATTCGGTGACCATAGAACAATATGGCTCCGATATTATATACAATTGGAAAAAGGGTCGCTACGCTGTGCGTGTATGTCTGTGTGCGTGCGTGTGCGTCTGTGGCTGAAACACACTGGCACAGAAAATCACAAACCACGGATACAACATACAGATGATTCATCAGGGGACAATTTATGTTATGTGCCTTTTTATCCTGAGATCTGGAATGTCTCATCATTATACGTTATGATCCTATTTTTCACAACCCCCCGCCCTCCCACACACACACACACACACACACACACACACCCAGTCTGTACATTCATTACCAGCTTGTATATAACATTACATATCACTACACTTTAACGCCTTTATCCTGATATTAATTTACTATAAAAGTTTTATCTTTATAAAAGGTTTTTTTAAATATCAACCACAATCTCCCTCTACAAATAATTCCACTTTATGAAGAATTAAATTCCAACAAAAGCCAACCGATTGTTATTATTATAATGTAACACACGCTGGCAGCTTGCTGTTAGATTGATTGGGATCCATTCTACACCGTCAGCACCTGATTTGTCAGTCCACAGATTTGTCTATAATCAATTTTCTTTGTCGAATTCGACTCACTCGTTCACTCGTTTGTTTACCGAGTCTCCCTGCGACGGTTTGTTAATTGCTGTAATATGCTTATTTCTTTATTGTTAGATCACGATAATCACTCATTCGTGAGGAAACAGGAAAAGGAAATGATTACGGGACGATTTCTAGTTCTGGGAATAAACACGGGCGAGTGAAGAGCTCTTCTGTTACACAAGTAGCACTTCCTATCTATACCAGCCGACTCGCGTTACACACACATAGAAGAATCATCCACGTTGAAACACTGTCTCGTTTGTTAAGAGCGGCTGCTTCCATTACATATCTGGGATGATATCTTGATTATTCAGATAGTTCGTGAATAAGTGAGTGAGTGAGTGAGTGAGTGAGCAAGTAGGTGGGAGGGTGGAAGAATTTTGTTGAGCCTCAATGATGGTCTCAACTGTGGTTGTAGTGTAGAGGGGCTACTTTTAAGGGGAATAAGATGATAAAGTTGATGTCTTTTATTGTTGGATGAAACACTGGATGATAAAGCTGTACCTAGAATTCGATTCCATGATCTGAAGACCTCCAATAAAGTATGCTACTGAATTATGAAAGTATGGATAGATTATCTATTCTGTTTTCCATCAACCAAAAAAGTTACATCCTTTTTTCCGCAAACTACCATGATTTAATTTAATACGTCTCAGATTTCATAATGAAATATAAAATTATTTATCTCCTAAGCCACTGTATTTGCTGTTTGAAATATTGTCGTGACAACCAACAATATTGGCACATCACTTCCAATATCTTCAGTAATCAAACATATTATGACACGACAGACATGTTTTTAGATAATATGAGTCTGGCTGTAATTTTAACTAAATTTAACGATTTCACCACCAGCCCCAAACGAACAAAACCCCAAATCACAAACATATTTACTGAAATAAAGCTGTCCAAATTTGTAATGGCATCATTATATCGATATGAACCTAGAAACACCAGCTATACGTCAGGACTGTCCAACTCTAACAACTGAGCTGATATTGCCAATCGGGATCATATACAATGATGGCCCATCAACCAGCAGGATTAGTGCTGGCTCAATAACCAACTGAACACCACAGCTGGCCAGAATTATTTTATCAGCAAACTTCACCATAATGGCCTCCCTAGCAGCTGGTCACAGCTGGGTGACAGCAGCTGGCTACCAGAAAGTCCACTTTAGAGCCGAGTTATGATATTACACAACTCACAGTTCTCCGTCACTCTGTACCCATACTATGTTCAATCAGTAAGTAAACTTTTCAACTTGATTGGCTTTCATAACAATACAAAACAAATACTATGGTATATTATCACACCTAACCTGAAGTAATAGTAATAGGTCACGTCAATATATGGCTAACCTAGCAGATGTCGGCCCGACCAGATGTTGACAACACCGACCCCAGAATCATATGTATAACCCCATTCCATTAGCCAGACTCAGTAAACATCACAGACCAGGTATGTATAATTGATGCGTTCTTCGTCCAGTGCTGGGCGTTGAACCCTCATCACCTTCACCCCGACATCTGGGAAGATGAGCCAATCGATGGCAACTGTGATCAGAGTTGATGATGAAGAGTTGATTTATCTATGAAACAATAACAATAAGTTAACCATGCCCCAAAAATAAAATAGATAAAAAACTTCTTTAAGGATCTTGGCAATTAATATCACCCAGTGACGATTGACGATTGATGCTTTATGGCCACTTTTGTGCACACGGTAGGCTAAATGGGCCGAGCAACCTCTAAAGGTAATGAAGCGAAGGCAAAGATGAAACACCCTTCAGATATGCCCACGCTGAAGTTCGAACTCAGGAGTCCAACGCGCTACCAACTAGACCACGGAGAAGCCCTATCACCCAGTGGCAAAAAGTCGAATCTGCAAAACGAAGGAACTGGACGAAGGAAGCGATGACCACGCTCCTCACTAAAGCAAACAATACAGCAAACGATTCATCTATTTACAAATGACTCTACAGTTACCGCGGCAACTATCAGAGACATCAGACGTAATAAAACACAAGAACGTCATTTCTGACTATTAATTTTCAAACTTTTCTTTACCCACAGATGATTACAAAGCTTGCATACATAACTTGTTATTATGGTCAACTCAAAGCACACCACGACTGCATTAATGTATAATATCTGGGGACTCAGCGTACAAGACCTGATTATATGCCACGCAAGACCGCATTATATGCTGTACACGAGGAAATAAATGCCGTACACAGCCCAACAACACGCTTTATATTGCCATATTGTACCTGCTGCGTGAGACCAGACTCCATTATATGACACACTCTGTAATTAGGACTAGATATAATACAGTATTTGACGGTGTGCTAGACAATATGACAGTAAATACAGTAAACAAGAGAAGTCTGGATGATGGATATGTTGAGGTTCTCATTCAAGTAGCAGCGGACGTGATATAAATGCTGATCTGTCTTTTATAAGACAGACTTGGAAATCTACATCATACCAGAACGGGAAGTGTATGTCATCCCAGAACAGAAAGCCTGTGTCATACTTGAACAGGGAATCTATGTGATACCAGAATAAGGAGGCTGTGTGGTACCAGAACAGGGGAGTCTGTGTCATAACAAAACAGAGAAATTACTTCATAC